>NSMO01014508.1:0-19502 GCA_002588565.1 Coelastrella sp. UTEX B 3026 | reverse complement strand
AGTGCTTTTGGGCTCGAAAAAGGTGTTGTTTTATCCAACCCCCCGCCCTCGTTTTTTTTGTGCCCCGGGGGCGCAAAAGGGCCCCCCCGGGGCCGTGTGTTTCCCGGCCCCCTTGCGGGTCTCCTTTTCCCCCCCCCCCCCCCCCCCCCCCCGAGCTGACCCAGAGCCACCCCGCTGGCCCCGAGTCAGGAACGTATGGTCAAGGCGTGCATCTCCTTGACAACAGAAATGAATCACACGTGATCACACAAGGCGTGGCGGAACTTGCAGATACCGTTGCCTAGCTGCAACACTGGTCCCGCTGCAACTGCATTCAAACACAACACAAGCGGCCCGTTGTGCTACTACTCTGACCTTGGCAACAGTAACCAGAGGTACACCCTATCTACTTACCAACGTTGTGTTCAAACAGCAAGTGCCCTTGAGGGTGGAAGAAATACAGCAAGCCCGCGGCATCTCCAACTACCACACACCAGGCAGCTTCGGAGCCTTCTCCTGCTTGCTTAGCCGTCATAACATGTGTAACTGTTACTTTGTTATCTGCTGTAACGGCACTTTGAAAGAACCAGTGGTGAGGCCAGAGGGTGGCTCGGGGGGCTAATGTGCGTGAGCTGTTGAAACCGCTAATGTCAGCGGTCTGGGGTACGAAGGGCTGCCCGACTGCGCAAATGAAAACAGCAACAGCAGAAGACACTATGCTGGTTGGGTGGTTGGGTGGCGTGCGGGGCATACTTGGTTAGCCTGTCCAAGCTGCTCCAGTCTGAGCAGACTGCAGCCAGGTCTTACACATTTTGGCTAGCCAACACATACATTGGCGTTACGCTAGTGAATACCGCGCCAGGTGGTGTGATGCCCTGCACCACTATTATGGCATGTATCAGCCACTTTTGTTGCTACTGCTGACGCATTGCTAGCACTGCATTTGCTGAATCCACCAACGAAATACCGCGTGTATGACGAACCAAAAGACTGTACGTGAGCATTGTATGATCTCAACGCACCAGCTGACGACAGTTGGCCTTGCCCAGCTACAACACCAGCTCACCAAGCATGCTGCGCAGCAGCGCTATGGTTTGCTTCTGGTCCTGCACCTCCGCTTGCAGCTGGTCTACGCGTTGCTGCCAGGTTGAAGCATCCGGTTCGGCACCAGCTTGAGGCGCGAAGGTGGCTGTTACGACGATCGACGCCAGCAAGTACACAAACAAGCTTGCCAGGATGTGTGTACGTGCTGCCATTCTGCGGGTCACGCCGCGAAGAATGAGAAAATCCATCACGCGTCGGCTGTCGCAATGATCGTTCTAGTGGCGCTGCTGGTCATGTCCTTGTCGCAAGATCATGTGCCTGCAGCTGCTGATCCAATACCTTGGGTGGCGGGAGCCGAGATACTCCTCGTAGGCAGCACTTTTAGCCAGATCACAGCCCCTACACAGAACTAATCCAGATTTGGCAGTCACTGAACGTGCAACGTGCACAGCGCGCCTCTTCCAGACAGGCAGTTTGATCACTATGAGCAACGGGAGCTGGTCGCTGGGCGGCTTGTCGGCTTGTTGGCGACTCAGTCGCTCATCAGTCGCTCAGAGAGTCGCTTGGTATCCTCTCAGGGAACAATAGACAGTATCCGCTCAGTAGACGTCCCGTCCGCTGAAAGTACACCCGCTCAGCGACCAGCCGGTCCTCCAGGGTTGGCGTGAGGTGCTTGCCAAGGCATACATGTGGATGTAAAAGTCGCCAGTGTCAGAGGCAGAGTTGTCGTCAGCAGCTCCGGTTCCGCGTTGTAACACTGTTACCTTATGCCCATGACTCGGCGACCGTCATGCGCTGAGCGAATGACGCATCCGTTCGGGGTCCGCTCAACTTTGGGCGAGTCGCCGGTAAGCTATCCGGGATCCGCTCAGCGAAAGGGCCTCGTAACTCATAGTTATGCATGAGCGTGACTGGCTTACGTGCTGATTCGATGTCGTCGGGGCTGCCAGGTGTAAGTGAGCCTCCGTCGGACTGCCCGTGCAGGAAGACTGAAGGGCCGCCAGAGGGTTGCGAGAACGCAGATCAAACATGGCTGATGCACCCGGGGCTACTCCGATTTTGTCTGAAAGCGGGGATTAATCATTGACTGGCAGTCAGCAGAGAGCGAGAGAGTGAAAGAACAAGAATCCACCAGGGATAGACTACTTAACGTCGTCATTTGTGATTGTTCCGGCAACTGAGATGTCCACTTGCTAGACGACGTTGGCCATGTACAGGTACGGACGTACGAGATAGGGCCTACACATACGTGAAAGCTATTGAGCCATGCAACAAGTTAGATGCGCTGACAAAAGCTGCGGTTTCATGCATGGGGGTCGCCACCCAAAGGAGTCCTGGGCTGCTCATGACAGAGCTCTGACAGGCTCTGACGCTGACACATCAAAGCCATCAACTGCAATACGTACATTATTCTGTTTGGAAGCAAGCATCATCCATAAGCGCATCCACTACTGCGGAATGCAGATCATCCACACTTGAAAAGAAGCAGAGTTACCACACATGTCGACAGACGTCCCAGATGGGTGCTGCAGCTGCTGTGTACGCCCACACACTGTGTTGGCAACAGCCACACACAGCGCCTCTCACTCTAGCACTGTGGCGCAATGTCATCTTCTCCGCCACTAAGCGTCAGCAAAACTAGGTGATGTCTCTGTGCAGAGTGCTTGCACAGACCCCACGAAGCCCCTACCAGGACAACGGCTTCCAAGCATCTGCCGACATGCAGTATGTCCTGTTTCGCAAATGCTTGCAAGCAAAGCCCTGTCTCATGGCCACAGTGTACTTTACTGCCAGCACCAAAGCCATATACACCCCTTGGAGCCATGGTTGCCGGATCCTGCAGAACAGCAGCAATAGCCATGATTACCACTGAAACGCCACTTGATGCCTTTCAGCAGTAGAGTCATCAGAACCAACAGTGTGCCATGCACCATCAACACCGCTATAGCTGGCAACATGGTCAACTGGCAAGCAACATCTGCACACATTGGCACCCGCATGTGATCTGTATCAACAATTGATCGCTGAGATATCAGCAGACCTAGTTCTACATACTTTGCTGATTCCCCTGCTGAGTCCCTGGCGTGCCAAGTATTTCAGACCGTCATACCTACCTGCGGACTTCCGTGACTTTTACAGGCTGAGCAAGGTGGCAGGATGCACAGACTGATAGCAACAAGTCAGACATGGGGCTGGCACACCGCATGCTTTCACTACCATCCCTACCTGCATCTGGCACCTTCTGCTGCTGCAAAACTTAGCCTCCGAAACCGTACAGCGTGCGGCCCTGGCGCTTCAAGGCATACACGACGTCCATGGCTGTAACTGTCTTTCTCCTGGCATGCTCCGTGTAGGTCACTGCATCACGCACGACGTTCTCCAGGAACACCTTCAGCACGCCTCGGGTCTCCTCATAGATGAGCCCGCTGATACGCTTGACACCTCCACGACGTGCCAGACGTCTGATAGCTGGTTTTGTGATGCCCTGGATGTTGTCGCGAAGCACTTTGCGGTGCCTCTTGGCTCCACCCTTTCCCAATCCTTTGCCTCCCTGCACAGCACACGGGACAGCAGCTGGTCATAAGGCAAATCCATGCACCAACAAAACCACCACGTTCGGATCCTCCTGCTTCTGCGTATACGCTTGGATAATCCGACAAGCCACAGCAGGGATGCACAAATTCAGTTGCTGGCCCATAGAGCCAGGCAGTGACCACGCGACGCTCGAGCACGCCAAAAATATATTGCACCAACCTTTCCACGTCCCGACATGCTAAAGTCGCTCGGACTTTCGGCTGTTTGTTGTCAAGAGTACCCTGCTCAGTGCCTGCGAGCTCTACTGAAGCGCACTGCGGTCGTAAAAGACACCCCTCAATTGCAGACGCAGCAACGGTTTGCAAGTCGCATGCTTCAGTATAGTCTCTGGGAGCGCGACAGAGCTCATCACGGTAAACCCTTTTGCCTCACTCCTCAACCCCTCTTGGGCTAGCGTACATCGCCTTTGTGGGACTTTCTCAGCCTCGCTGTGCCTCTCAGAGACATTGCAGACGCGCACTGCCACCAGCAAGCCTCCTGTGGCGCTATGGCTTGATTGCCTGTCAGCCTAGTATACTGACACTGCTTTACCAGTGGCCTGCTTGACCCAATGCATGGGCCATGCACGACACTGCAGCTCTTGTCAGCGCTTTTGACTTGTTGCATGGCTCAGTCACTCAGTGAAGTTCACCGCTGCGCTGCACAGTTGTCCACAGATGGCATGAACATGTGCACAGTCCTGACGACCCCCCCCCCCCTGCCAGGGGGTCATGGCATGACGCTGCAGCTTTGCCAGCGCATCTGTTTTGTTGCATTGGCTCGGTTTTTGCGCACCGGACTGTAGGCAAGAGCTGCGGCAGGGTGAGAAGTGGATGAGACCTGGTTCAACCCTATCGATATCGGCAAGCGGTCCCGGACCTGCTGAGCTTTGAAAGAGAGGATGTTTGCCACTGCGCTGATCGACAAGAAGAAGAAGAAGAAGAATTACCCTGATCGACAAAGCACAATGCATACATGGACTGACACACAGTGACTACTACCAGACGGTCAAAACTCAGGGGGCAGGCTTCACTGTTCTGACCCTCAGTTCCACAAGCTTGTGATCATCTGTGTCAGCTTACAGGGCAACTGCAAACAAAATGCTGCTATCCAATGTGCTGACATTATCGACCACAGTCATGTTCCCAGCAATCATTCCCTCAGTTGACGCTAACAATGACAGGCCATAGGATATTCCCTTGCAGAATATCAACTTCGACCACAAAGAGACCAGGTCGGTGCCAGTGCGTTTGCAACGAGCATTGGTACGAGCTCACACAGCAGGCACAATTGCTACCAAGTCAGCCATAGCCATACAGCCATCAGCCCTCGCCCAATGTTTCACAGCCGGATTCATGGATAGCTATTATTCCACCCTACTTGCGACAAGGGTAGACTACCAGAGACACCTTAAAGCATGTTGGCGAGCAAACAACGGTACCGGTGGTGACACCGCCACAGGAACAAGGCACGACAAAAAACCTGAACATCCAAAGCTCAGCCACAAAGCCCTCAGCAGGGAATGAGACAAGCAATGAGCTGTCTACGACCCTGGTACGCTGCATGGTTCGCAAAAAAACAATCAACCAGACAATGACTCCAGAGTGAATCTGGATGAGCAAGGATACATTGAACCACGCCAGGTCATTCATAGTTTAGCTGTCACCAAAAAACCAGAGATAGGGCCAACATGGCTGCATCAATAAGTTGCCAATTCACACGTCTGGCAATCAGCTGAGTGCCATGCAGATCAGGGCAGCTGGCCTCTTGGAGTATGGCGGTACCCCTATGTTGAAGCACATCTATATCACAGCACAACTCGAGTGATCAATCAAAAACCAACTCAGGCACAAACCCACTGAAATACAAAAGCACTGTAGCTGCCACATGGTTTCACGCAATTTGTACTGACTGTTTAGCCTACAGCATGGACAGCGCATCCTGCCAGGGCTGCCAGGGCCCTACGCACCGATGTCACCTGGAGCATCTATGCCTTTGGTCAATAACGGGTTCCTTTGTTTAAAATGCATTGTATAGACTGGGCAAAAGGGTTAAGTTGACATCAGTCCCAAGTAATGTACACTACTGCTACACATCCTGCATCCAGTTCAACCAGCATGGCCTCCAGCGCCAGAGCTGCTAGCTGCAAAACTGCTATTGCTGTTCCTTGATCAAGCTCTCATTGCACATGGGGCATGCTGGCTCTCTGCTGTAATCTGTGGATGACAGGAACCACCTGCAGGACACAGCAGCAAACACATGCTCAAGCAATGCTGGTGTCTGGTATATTACATCATGCAATCTAATTTATTATGTGATGTACATATCAAAGGGCCTGAGGCATGACTTATGTGGACTACGACAGCTTGACAGCATTGCATGTGCCTGAAAACAAGCTTGCAACAAGGAGCTGCGCTAATGCTGGTGCATGAACCAGACAGCTGTCCTACATCTGATGCAACAGCAACATGATCATGAACTTCAGAGTCAGCATGATTCGAAGGTAAAACCGATAGTTCCTACCTGTCAACACATTCCAGATGGTATCTGTGCTTGCAGGGCAGCACCCGCACCACATCTCCAGCAACATAGTCTTCACAACATATACTGCAGCTGCTGCCACTGCTGCCGCCAATCTCCAGCACCTTGTTTATTAACTCCTGTTTCTCTATGCATCCACTACAACTGACACCTCCTTGTGTGAGCCGCTGCTTAAGCTGGTGAGGGGTCTCTTGTTCAAGTTCTGTTGCTGTTACTACTGTTTCCATAGGGAGCTTTTGCAGTGCATTGACCACCTGCGTATCAGTAATGCATGAAGGTGATGTGTTGACACGTTGATATAGGTGGAGATGCTGCAGTGCAAGCGACGGTGATGCTGCATTGATTGCTGACAGTGTTGTGACAGGACCCAGGCACCACGGCTATGAAAGGTGGTCATACTAGGGTTGAGCAGGGACATAGCCTGAGGTCAGACCCCTCAAGTGATCAGGCAAAGCATCATGGCATACAAGATTTTCAAGGGACTGTCTTGATGTCTGAGAGAGCAAAGGCCAGTTGGTTTGGTACGCTATCTGCTTTACCATGCTAGCATTTCTGGCCGCGTGCCACAGAGCAGTGAGTCTCAGAAGGTTGTCAAGCCAGAGTGCCTTGTCGCACTGTATGAGTCATCTGCAGGACTCGCACAGCCCACATATGTGACTGCCAGTCATGCTGCAGCACGCAGCTACAATGGACCTGAACAGTAACACCGCTACTTTGACCACCACGTGCTCACCTTGTCCCACCGTTGCTGCCGCTGCTCTGGCGATTGCTGCTGCTGCTGCTGCCTGGGTCTCTGAGCAGCACCCGCTGCCGCTGCTGCGCCGCCTGACATGCCAGTGAAGAGTAGCTGCCGCAGGAAACCTCCAGCACGTGTGTTGCGGATCTGCAAGCCGTGATCAGGACAAGGTTGCTGATTAGTTGTGGCAGGCCACCTGTTCCACCACCAGCTAGTAGCTGGTGACGCTGGTAGCACCACTGCACAAACGGTATCTGTTGTGCAGGTCATGTTCAGTGACAGTAGCAGTGGTACACACTAAGCAGCTGAAACTAATGCATGAAGCTGCTGCCAGTTCGTTGGGCGTGAAACCTGAATACAATTGAGACGCACCAGCCTGAGTGTGAAGTACAGCATTGCCGCAGAAACCAAAAGAGCCACCCACTCCAGCATCAGCGCTGCCCAGCTGTCCTCATCCCCAGTCTGCACGAATGTACGTAGGAAGTGGGCATTCACACAATGCACAACGTATATGAAGAAGTCTGAATGGTGATAGGGGACTTGGGCCAGGGGACCCAAATGGACAACAGTAGGTGTTGGTGTATCAAGCCAAGATGCCCATTACAAGCAACATGAAGCATAAGCGCTCCGCCACTTTCAACAAGCAAGCCGTCCTGCCAGCATTTGAACTTTGAACGCACCAGAAGGACGATTCCAGCCATCAGCGACCGCAGGAGCTGATTCACCAGCCCCGTGAAGACCATGGGAGCTAGCATCACCAAGGGAGCTACATACCAAGAATTCTGACCCGCACTGTAGTTTATAAAGACAATCATAGCTGCAACCTACTGCGCGCTGAAGTAGGTGCAAGGACGCGTCCTTTAGAACCAGGTAGAAGTGTCTCCTGGTCGACAGCTCACAGTTCTTAAACTGTCAATGAGCACTCGCATAACATAGCAGTCTATGCAGCAGGTTCTGCAAGGGATAATCGCTGATTACTGCAAATGAGGCGACAGTTCAGTGGACCTTGTCACTGACAAGTACGTGATTGGTGGGACCACATCCGGTACTCTCAGTGTGCCATGATGAATGGCGCGAGACAAGTATTGAACACAACACTGAAGATTGCCCTTCACCCCCCGCTAGCAGTCGTTGCTCCGGAGGTCACTGTTGCAAGTTCCCATGGCCACCAAATTGTGAAGAAGTTTTGCAGTATGCCGGCCTAGTGCACTCAGAGTCAGCTTGTAGGCCACTCTAACGATAGGACTGAAGGTAGCTATTGAGAAGGTGAAAAGGCATTCCCAGCCACACAGGCGTATTGTGTTGCGGCCTAAAGCTCCGAGATAGCCCGCCCCTTGCAGCCATTCAATCCCCGCGCCCATGCAAGCAGGCAGAGCAGCAGGCGCACGAACTGCAGCAGGGCTGCAACCTGCTGCTGCTTCCCATGGCGCCTTCAGCCATTCCTTGCATCATACACCAAGCCGCTTGAAGTCTCAGTACGCACGTGATGCAGATTCTGGTGTTTTGGTTCTGGAGCGACAGCATCCTAGGCTGGTGCAGCCAAGTGCCGAGTCTCGGCTACTTCACAGCTCTGACCTACAGCAGCAGACCTTGTGGTCACCAGATGAGCATGTGAAACTGCTTCAGTCACAGTTACAACCAGCTCAGAGAATACACCAGGAGCTTCTTCACTTGCAGCAACATCATGTTGGAGTTTCCGGCCAGCAGCGCAACAGCACAGGTATGGGCAGCATTGGCAAGGAGGCTCAAGACAGCATTAAGGTCTTCAGAGGACAAGTTGTAGCAGTGTTGGCGGCTGCCACTGTTGATGATGCTGGGAAGCCAGCTGCTGACATCAGAGGCAGCCATGAAAGTGACAGCAGCAGGACGGCTGCACGGCTATGGAAGGGCAGGCGTCCTGCGTCGGCGCCCAGCCAGTCAACTGCACCAGCACCAGCAGCTGTTGCAGCCTCCCCAACAGACAACAACAGCAGCAAAGTTCTTGCTAGTAGCAATGGTGCGACCAGCAGCGAGGGGCTCATTGCGCCACCGCAACAGCAGCTGCTGCAGTCGTCAACAGCTGGAAGCAGTGATTCGGGTACAGCTGCAAGTGCTGGGTCAAACAATGAAAGCAGCATAGCATCAGTACTGCAGCAGCTGCAGCAGAAGCTTGGGCAGCAATTCAGCCCCAAGAACAAGCCCAAGGCAGCAGCAGCAGCAGCAGACCATGTGCAGAAACCGGGCAAACAGCAGCTGCAACCACCGCCGCAGCCCATACAGCAAGGTTTCCCCAGTGATCAACTGCAGCGCCGTAAGCCGCAGAGTCCGTCCCGCACGCTGCGCAAGACACCACAAAGCGCCGTAGACCTTGTCACAAACGGCACAGAGTTTGTCAAGTTTGGTGCAGGCAAGTTGCGTGCATTGTATCCTGACCGAAGGCATGCGGGATCGTCGCTGCAGCGGCTGCAGGAGACCACAGCCGTACCCCTCGCAGACCTAGTCAGGGTCATTGACACAGCCAAGGCACCAGAAACAGTAAGGTTGCGGCTCATACATGACTGGCGCAACAGCCCACGTATGCCAGCTGACTTGCAGGCCCTGCAGCAACAGTTGGTGACATTCGGGCAAATAGCAGACCTGCTTGGCGGACCAGAGACAGCGAAAGAGATCCTTTCCTCAGATAGTACATACATGGTTATGCAGCTGGAGCAGTTGCGACAGCAGTTGATGCATCTGCAGCAGCTGGTGAGCAGTCCGCTGCTGATTGTGCCCTCTGTAGTGGATAGGGGAACTTCTGCAGCAGCAGCTGCTGCTTCGGTTACAACCGGCAGCAGCAGCTTAGCAGCCATCAAGCAGCGATTGGCAAGCCGACAGCAGCAGCAGCAGCAACAGCAGGGTGCTGCAGCTTTGCCTTTGGCTGCATTCTTGCAGAGTCCGAGCAGCAGTAAGAGTGAAGCAGCTCACAGAAGCACCGGTGGTGATCCTAGCAGCAACATAAGCAAAAGTGATGGCCTTGGTGGCTCAAGCAGCAGCAGTAGTAGTGGTAGCAGCACCAGCAGCAGTAGTGGTAGCAGCAACAGCACCAACGGCAGCAAGCAGCCTACGCTCCATGCGGATGTGCTAGCGATTGTTCGCTGTCAGCCTGGAATTCTCTGGCTGCGGCCAGATGACCTGCGAGCAAGACTGGCAGCATTACAGCAGGCACTGGGAGCAAAGTACATAACAGATGTTTTGCAGGTATCAGCTGCATACGAGCACTACATATGGCTTGGACCTGTTCCTCACAAGTACACTGCATTGTTGATGCCTTGCTGCAGAGTTGATGCCTTGATGTAGTATCACTTATTGCTCTGGCCATATGCTGCTGTAGGTGCATGGCAGCACATGGCAGTTTATGGGGTTACCTGCATCCATCGGATGCTGAGCAGGCCCTTGCAATTTGACCCGTTTTTCCATATCCAGGACACGAGCACTGACTCCAGAATTTAGTGGTCTTGCCTTGTGGTCACTGCATATGCCGCCTGTGCTGTAACTGCTGTCTGCAGTTGCTGTGTATTCAACCACTCCTGCTGGAGGCAAATGCAAGAGACCTGGATGCAAAGGTAAGCAGCATTGTCACTCTAAAAGCTGTTCAGTTGCCCCAACCCACCGGTTTGGAGCTCACCTAGCTGTTTCTTGCTATTAGGAGCTTGTCAGCTCGTTTATGTTGGATTGCAGTGTTGGATTGCAGTGCTGCCTTGGAGCTATCATGTGGTGGAGGCTGCTTGCTGCTGGCCTGTTGGATTCATGCTGTTCGGCCTAAATCAGGAGCAGAAGTTTAAGTCGTCTGGATTATGCTGTTTGCATCTGACATAAAGCACTACTCAGTTTTTTGGTCGTTCAGCCACTGTCCTGTTTCTGCGCGGTCTGTACCTGCTGCAGATCACAGCGCTTGCGACAGGCTTGCAGCTGCCACCACATGAAGTGCAACATGTCATCTGCAAGCAGCCACGGCTACTGAACCTCACAGCCAAGAAACTGGAGCAGAAGCTGTCTGACCTGAAGGAAGTACTAGGGCTGCCACCCAAAGCGATATCAAGGCTTGTGTGTGCCAAGCCTAGCGTGCTGCTCTTCAAAACCAAGTCAATGAAGACCAGGCATGCCAAGCTGCAGGCACTAGCAGGTGAGATGCGGCCTTGTTGCTGTCTGTGCTGCTGATGTTTGTTGGGTTGCATCTTCTGTTGTGTGACATTGGATCTGGCCATAACGGTTTCTGAAGGTGTTATTCCAGGCCTGATGCATCCAGTCCTGGGACTCCAGGCTGCGACTGTGTTGCTTATTTACAGCCTGGTAGTAGGGCTAGGATACTTTGGCAGCTGTTGACTGCATGTGCATACTGCTGCTGTTTGCAGGTACCTCTTCTTATTGGTCGGCTGAACTGAAACAGCGGTTGGGTCCTGGCTCGCTAGTGCAGCTGCTGACGGCTGGTGAAAAGCGACTAATGCGAGCAGAGTACCTCGTGCATATCAAAGCGCAGCACAAGCAGGGTATGCTCTACACAGTACAAGTAGAGTCGGATCGGTCATTCAGTCAAAAGTTCCCTGGGTTCCAGTTGTGGTACGGGCAGCGAAAAGCACATGATAGCGTGAAGAAGGCGTGAGCATCTGTCACTGTTGGGGTGTCGACAGGGGATCTGTGCTGATGTGTCTGTGAAAGTGTCTGAGCCATGCATATGCAACAGGTTGTGTCTGTGGTTGATGGCTGTAGACTGTCGGGAGATCCTTAGCTCCTGTTTCGGTGTCAGATATGGTCTTGAAACCAATGTGGTTGGATACACGCGATAGGACCCCTGGATATAGGATCCCAGCACGATTGCTAACCGTCAGATTTCCTTGGTTTGACCGTGGCTAGCCCTGATACTCAGGCTGGCGCTGGATGCATCGGGCTTCAGACATGCCGCGCTTGCCACTAGCATTTGACACCTATCATCGTGTCTTCGGGTGGCTTGCGGTCGCATCGCTACGAACTGTACATCTTCGACATCAGTCGGCACTACGACCATTCAGTAGCTCGAGTAACACACCCAAGTATCTGAAACTGATCAATGGTGTAAATATCCACGTTTTTACTTGCGTTGCCGAACCAAGCTTGCCCGCATCGCGATCAACCTAGCCATCCGTGTATTATTGATGCCCAGCCTGTGTCGCCGGCCCTTACAGAAGTACAAAGTTACTATTGATTACACATGCTGCACGCCAGTGAGCCCTGAGTTTGCAGCAGTCAATGAGAGGCCGTCTTGGCGCCAAGGCAGTAACCTGTGCCTTACGGCCAGGCAATAATCCACTCCCTGCCTTCGTTTCCATACAACTGTCTCAACAATATATAAAAACATTAGTGATGCCCTTGGGAATGCTCTTAATGCCGACATGCCACGTGAGGACAGAACAGCTACAGAAACTGCATCTGCCACATAAGCCGGGGTCTTCTGTGTCAATGTGAAAGTCCAAAGCATAATCAGGGGCTTTTAAGATGTCTAACAACAATACCGGCAGCCCTGGAAAGCAATCGGACGTCTGGAAGGTGCTGCATGGAGCACCGCCAACACCACTTCCACCTCGAAGGGACCCTGACAGGAACCCCATCCCAGCACCAACTGCAGGACAGCAGCAGAAAGCAGCATTGGCCGCACAGCAAGTACCATACAGCAGTCCCAACGCCGTTGGGGGCAACAGTCCAGGCCAGCTCAGCAACCAGCAGCAAATCTACAGCACTGGCAGCCTTGATACCCTGCATCTGCCTCCTGCAGCATACACTGCAAATGCTAGAGGTGCAGGACAGCTGCGCAGCAGCTTGGATAACCTTGTGTTCAGGCAGCAGTTCAACGGACTGTCTTCTCCTGAACAGCAGCAGTATGGAGGCGTAAGGCAGGCATGGGGTGCTGGAGGCCCTGCAGCGCCCACTGGCAGGTTGCTGCCCAGCTTGGATGGCAACATCACACAGGTGTGCAGTGCAAGGGAGGGAGGGGGTGCTTGATACGCAGCTAGAAGCGTATGCTGTGGGTATGTGCACATGATGCAAGAGACATCTGTCCTTCACAGCAGCAACAGCAAACAACACTGCACCTGCAGCTGCTAAGCTGGTCTCTTGATGTTGCTTGCAGGATATGCTTCTGCCTCGTCTCACAGTTGGTAACTACAGCACAGCAGCAGATCCTGTCAGTTCACCCAAAGGAACAACAGTAGCAGCAGCAAGCAACAGCCCGTCTTGGCTAGCAGCAGCAAATGCCAGGTCAGCATCAGCAGGACTCGCCTACCCATCATCACCAACTGCAGCAGCAGCAACAGCTGTCAGAAACAGCATCAGTGCTGCTCCACCACTACAGACCAACAGCCCATCTGGAGTCAGCAGTGCCACTGCAGCAGCAGCACATGCCATTGCGACAGCAGCTGCTGCAGCTGCAGCCAGAGAGCTGGAGGATAGGGTTGCCCTGGCTGAGGGGAGAGCAGTAGCAGCTGAACGAGCAGCTATCGAGGCAGCTCGAGCAGCAGAGACAGCTGGCAAGCGTGTAGCATCTGTCACTGCTGAGCTGGCTCGGGCCACTGCTGATATCAGTGATGCTAGGGGCAGCTTTGAAGCAGTAGTGCACATGAACCAGCAGGTGCGTGCAGCTACTGGTGACAAAGGGGCAGCAGTGGTGGAGATTTGATTACACATTGCATATGATACAGGCAGCTGTCTGCTGTCCTGCAGGGTTCTGACAGCATCATTGCGCATGCTGGTAGGCGTCTGGTGCGTGTTGGTGCACTTGCCTTGTTTGAGCTCCAATATGTCATTGCAGACATGTTGCGCATCAGCATACACATTAATAATCCCGAATCATGCATCTCTTTGCCCATGTGTATGTGCAGCTTCAGCAGCAAGTGGGCAACCTATCCAGCGAGCTGCGTCAGCTGCAGATGGCTGCTGCTGAAGCAAAGGCCAGTGCTGCTGAGGGCAACTGGAACGGAGGACAGCTCAGACAGCAGGTCACAGGCATGATTGAGCAAATTGCAAGGTGTGACGCAGTGTTCATCACACACATCATAATGCTCATGCTAGTCGCACGCAAGGGGGCACATAATGAGGGTGTATCACTCCCTTGTTCCTCAGCTAGTGCTAGGCAGACTGTGCCTGCAGGGCTTTTACGCATGGCAGCAGCATTGCCATTGGGTAGTGGGGCATGAATGCTTGTTGCAGGCGGCTGCTTTAACTAGTTAGAGTCCGTCAGCAAGGCAGGCCCAAGCCATCAGGTTTGTCTCGTATAGCTCTTGACTCAAACGGCTCCCTCGTCCTCATGTAGGGAGTGGGTATAGCAGCATTGGACCCGCGGAGGGTTAAAAGTGTCAAGTCAATTCAAGTCAGTGCACTGTCTGTTTCTTGTCTACAGGTTAGAGTCTGAGAGGTCTGCAGACCGTGCACAGCTCCAGGCCCTAACCAGCAAGCATCAGCAGCAGATCACCTCCCTACAGGCCCAACAGCAGCAGCAGATCTCACTGTTGCAGCAGCAGCAGGCTGCGGCGCTGGCGAGCCTGCAACAGCAGCATGCATTTGCAACGGCAGGTGCTGCTGCTGAGAGTGCTGCTGTTAGAGACAGGGCTACAGGGTTGGCAGGAGAGCTTGGTCAAAGGCAGAGTGCTTTGTTGAGAGACATGGCGGCTCTGGCAGTTGAGATCGAAGGGTACAGGTGCGTGCCAGGCTTGTGACAATAACAGTTGATTGGTGGCTGCCGTGTGAACCAGTGAATGGTGACTTGATGAAGTATTTCGATGTGGCGATGTTTGGAAGATATCTTGTCTTTTATTGACAAGCTGCGCATCTGGTGTCTTTCAGCAACACGTATGACTTCTCTGCGCTTTTTGAGCAGTTGCTCCTACCAACATTTGTGGTCTGTTGCCTTGCTGCTGTGCAGACAAGAGGCTTCAGCTGCGGGTGCAAGTCTGCATTCAAATGTTGAGCGCCTCAATGCACGCTTGGCTGCTGAGTCGAGTGCTATCGAAAAGCTCAGGCAAGGAGTGGCAGCAACTGCAGCACAGGAGGCTGCAGCACTGGCTGGGCTCCAGGGACAGGTGAGCTGCTGTGAAGGTGCAGGCAACTAGTTGGGGTGTGTTGCTTTGGCTACCACCCTGGCTGGGCCTTGAATTCCGACAAGCTCTGATGGGATCTTCTGCTGGAAAGCAAGCAAGGGTTGGTGAACAAAAGTGGTGCCCTGTGGGTGATTACATTGTTGGTTTCTAGTCTGCTCCCACTTTGGGACAGTTGCTCGGGGTTCAGCTTGTCTGCTGTGGTTGTCCTGCTGTGCAGATCCAAGACCTGCAGGCAGCCTTGCTGACCCACCAGCAGCAGCTGGCAGCAGCAGAGTCTGGCAGGAAAGCAGACACAGCAGCTGCTGAGGCACGACTGCAGGTGCTGACAAAGCAGATGGCTGAAGGGGAAGCAGCAGTGCTACGCAGGGTTACAGGTACCACAGCAGCTAGCAGGAGAGCCACTCACAGTCACACACTGCCAGCAATAGTGTGCTGATCAGAGGAAGTGCCTGCATCAAAATTGTTTTGTCTGGGTTGTGAATTGTATAGTTCCTATATCAGAATCATCCACAGTGTTCTCCCGTTTGCTCGTGTTAGACACTACACTTGCTGGTGGAAATTACTGTCTGTGACGCGGAAAGCATCGACATGTCACTTGCCTCTGTTGAAGATAAGACATGAGATCTACCTCTGGTAACCTGGTGTGTGAGAGCAGCAGCTGACATCATGTGTCTGCGCATGTGGCTGTTCAGGTGTTGTTGAAGCTCGTGCACATGAGGTAGCTGCTGCTTTGTCTGGAGTGGAGCAGAGAAGTGCTGAGAGAGATGAAGAAGTCAGGTGAACTGCCAGGCTTGGCTCTCAGTAGATTGTCTGGTACAACAGACAAACCTTTCCTGTGAACAGACATGTCTGTACAGACATGTCTGCATACAGAAGCTGATTACCTTTATGCAGCACCGGAGAAGCAGGCTTTGGCGGTGGTAGGTGCTGGAGTTGGGCCTGTTCAGTCCAGCTGCAATACAGCTGCATTGGCCACGCGCACAGTGCTCTTGCTCTATGCTCACCAATTGCGATAGCCAAATGCGAGTTTGTGCCATGTAACACTTTTACTAGTTGGCTGTTTGATGCAACGGCCAAAATATTGCTCTGATACGATGTGTTGAATGCAGACGTGCTGTTCACAATTCCTTATCGTCTCTGCTGTCAGCTTCCCTGACAGCTGAAGCCAACAATCTTGAACGGATTGCAATGCTGGAAGGCGGCCTGTCTGGCGTGGCACAGGCAGCATCTGCTGCACAGGCAGCTCTCGCAGATGCGGCTAGCCAAGGTGTGCTGGCTGCATGTGGACATGCTGCCTGGACAAAGCAGAGGTCACCGAGCCCGGTCTGGGCTTGACAGCACACCTGCCGGCACTGCCATGGGCCATCACCGCACCAACATTCTAGCATCAAGTTGGCTCAACCATGTGCAGAGTACTATACTTGCGATCTTCAATGTCATTGATGTGTAAAGTATCTTTCAGGATTCAGTCTAGTATTCAAACTTATGATGTGAAATAAGGTCTGGTTTAGCCCTGGGTGTGTTATGCTGCAGGTTTGTCACAGCTGTCTGCTGCTGTTGCTGCTGGTCGTCTGGCTGTTGAGGGGCGTGAGGCGGAGCTGCGTGAGGAGATCAATGCAGCACTGAAGAAAATGAGGGCCTACGCACGTGATATGGAGGTAGGCGTCACATACAGACGATGCTGATAGGTTGAGGCTTCAGGACTGGCCATTGGTGGAGACTTGGTCATGCATTTCAACTGGTGCTGAAATATTCTTAGAACGATCCCTGGATTTGTCAATGTCCATGCAAACGCTCGTGCTGAGCAGAGGCCATTTGAACCACTCAAGCAAGCATTCAAGCATACTACTTGGTCCAAGCTCTGCTGTTATTGGGTGTGGCGAGTATCGTCTTGGATGATGAGGTATCGTCTGTAACTTGTCCGTGAGTCACATAAGCAGGGACTGCATGCTGCTGACTATGCCACACTTCAGCGGTGACTAGCTTGGTGTTGCATTACCTGCCTGCTGTGTGCTGGACACCATGAACATGTGTTGCATTACCTGCCTGCTGTGATGATGTTCAGGAATCCCTTGATCGTGAGCGTGTGAAGCTTGAGGAGGTGCTCAAGGCTGAGATCAAGGCCCGCAAGCATCATGACAAGGCACTGGGGGACGCCCTAGCTGCAGCAACAGCAACCGCATCAGCAGACCTCACTGCTCTGGCACAAAAGTGTGAGGTGGCGGTTGCAGCAGTTGACCAGAAGTGTGAGGGTTTGGCTGAAAGTCAGCAGAAGATGGTTCTTAGACAAGATCAGTTGGCTGCAAGTCATGCAGCACTGACAAAGGTGTGTGCCTGCTGAAGCAGTTTTGTCCTGGTGTGAGGGTTTGGGCAGTGTATGTCTGTTTCTTCAAACTGCTGCTGCTGGTGTGCATGCTGCAAGGTGTCGGCATTGGTGCTGATACCTGAACTCCTGCATTCATGCATAGATACTTGAAACG
This sequence comes from Coelastrella sp. UTEX B 3026, assembly GCA_002588565.1. NCBI lineage: Eukaryota > Viridiplantae > Chlorophyta > Chlorophyceae > Sphaeropleales > Scenedesmaceae > Coelastrella > Coelastrella sp. UTEX B 3026. The sequence continues at coordinate 2,067 of NSMO01014508.1, read as the reverse complement.
TCCTAACCATCTGCAGCATTCATATATACTGCCCATGAAGTTCAGATGTAGCTTGCTACAGCCAGACACACCCTTGTATCGCTGCTGCTGTGGTGCAGGAAGCTCAGCAACTGTCCGAGAAGCTTGACACTCAAGCCCTTGCGGTCATATCCAGACTGCAAGAGGATGTGAAACAGCAAGCAAAACGCCAAGCAACACTGGCTAGTCAGCTGCAAGCCGATGCAGCTGCCACACGGGGCCAGCTGGCAAGCTTGAAGCAGTGGTTTGATTCTAATCAGGTCAGCTTGCCTCTCTATGAATGTGGACAGCCATTGTGTTTACCGCCTGTGCATGCCCACTGTGTGCCATATGCAGCATCCTCAGCGTTCGGCTGCCTATTACTGAGATGCTCCGCCAACACAAACAGGTCCACAGTCTTCTATAGCAGTATCCATATGCAGTCCCAGTCACCAACTTTTGTGCTGTTAAGCTCCTGTTAGCAATCGTGGGGTTGCGCTGTTTGTTTACAGGTTGAGGCTCAATTGGCAGAAGAGGTGCTTAGACAAGAGATCACTGAACAACAAGCAGCAGCTGCTGCTGAGCTCAGAGCTCAGCTGCTTGATGTGTCCAGTCAGCTTGACACCAGTGTCAGTCAGCTGAATGGTGATGTATTGGAAGCAAGGCAGGCTGCACTCGCACAAGCATCTGCCTTGGAGATGCAGGTAGGTATAATGCTACTCCAAGGATGCATGATTATGCTCTAAACCTCCACTGGGAACCCTGGTTCAGTTGTAAGCTCGCACAGCTGCATGCTGATATTGCACGGTCCCTGGTGGTGCTTTTGGGCCTCTGCCAGGGTTTGCAGTAGCTGCTGGGGTTCATGAGGGTCTCATCTGCCAGTAGCTGCTGGGGTTCATGAGGGTCTCATCTGCCAGTAGCTGCTGGGGTTCATGAGGGTCTCATCTGCCAGTAGCTGCTGGGGTTCATGAGGGTCTCATCTGCCAGTAGCTGCTGGGGTTCATGAGGGTCTCATCTGCCAGTAGCTGCTGGGGTTCATGAGGGTCTCATCTGCCAGTAGCTGCTGGGGTTCATGAGGGTCTCATCTGCCAGTAATTCTGTTTTCAACAGCTGCCTGGGGCGTATCTGGGTGGTACTCCAGCAATTAGTGGTCTACTGTTAGTTTGCCCTCATATGGTAGCTACAGCTGCATGACATGGCACTGAGGACTGACACTGTAAGAATAACAGAGCTGATGCAACAGGATAGACACTGTGTTCTTCTGCAGTTGGATCAACATGTGAAGTCCTCCGAGGCCGTGTTCGACCGTCTGCAGCAGTCAGTCTCAGAGTTGACAACCAGCACCAGCGCCACAGAAGAGCAGCAAGCAGTAGCCGGCCGCTTGCTGCATCAGCTACAGCAGCAATGGGAGAAACTGCATGCACGGGTCAATGACCAAGGGGCAGCATTGGCCTCAGCGCAAGATGTGATTGCACATAAGATGTTGGATGTTGAATCAGCGGCAAACCTTGCAGTTGCTCGGTGCAGCAATGATATAGCATCTGCCAAAGCTGATGTTCAAGCTGTTGTGGACCAGCATGCCATCAGCATAAAGGCAGCTGCAGGTGACGTACAGCAGCTCAAGCAGGGTCTTGCAGCAGCTGTATCTGCAGCAGCGAATGACAGGGCAGACGTTGCTGCTGCCACTGCACATGCATATGCTTCAACGCAAGAGCAGCTTGCAGGATTGCGGGGAGAAATTGCAGGTGTCAGAAATGACCTCAACACCAGCGTAACCAATGCCAAGCTGACAGAGGAACTAGAGTTCCTAGCCTTGCATGAGAAGGTTGACAGCTTAGCAGTCAATGCACAGCGGCAAGCAGCAGCTGCAGCAGAAGCAATGGCAGCGGGCCTCGCTGCTGCCTCAGCTGCTGCCGCCTCTGCCACTCAGCAATCAGCTGCAAAGGCAGATGCTGGGCTCCAGGCAGTCCAGCGGTCTGTAAGCGAAATCAAGCAGAGCCTGGCTGACAAGGTATCTGGGTTGTCTGAGCAGATACAGCATGCTGAGGAACAGATGCGGGAGCGAGACAC
>NSMO01014507.1:0-19517 GCA_002588565.1 Coelastrella sp. UTEX B 3026 | reverse complement strand
GGGGGGGGGGGGGGGGGGGGGGGGGGGGGGGGGGGGGGGGGGGGGGGGGGGGGGGGGGGGGGGGGGGGGGGGGGCTTCAGCAGCTCCTGCAGTACTTCGGGCCCGGGGATGTTCACTGTGTGTGTTGGTAGCGGTTATGCATCATGCATAACGCTGTGCCACTGCTTGTGTTGGCTACTGGGTGACAGCATTATGTGTCTGTTGAACGCATAACCTGCCTAAGGAATTTGTGGAGCTTATGGTCGAGTGCAATGGCCCTCTAGCTGCACAGTTTCCTTGCCAAGTCTATGTCATAGCCACGTGCTTTCCAAGGCTTAAGCTTGCCAGAAATCCTCCTAGGCAGTTGGAATCTTCACCCAATGACAGCATTCGTAACTCGGAGCACGTGTGTTTGCAGCCTGCTTTTTTGAAGTGAGTGCAACGGAAATGCTCGTATGTATTGAGCATCATGCATGGCATGATGTGGCTCGCTGCTGCAGGGCCTGTCGCATTCTAGAGCAGTTCCTTGGCGGTGCAAAAGCGGCAGATGCGCAGTCATGACATTCTGGTCAATATTTGACACATTTGCAGAGCTGCTAGATAGTAGAGGTGGCGCTCACAGCGACACTGTCAGGATCATCCCTGATTTGCGGGCTGTCATATCACAGAGCGAATCCAGCGTGCAGGCAGCTACGCAGGTCCATTGAATGGACAGGTGGTAGATTACTAATGAACTTATATCTGGTTCACTGATTAGGTTACCAATAAATTTACTAGCACAGAAGAAACAGCTGACTGCCGGCAACCCCGTGCCACAGGCTTCGGTCTACCTGCAGACAGGCTGCAGGAACGCATCAACTTGACGCCGGGCGGTCAGCGCTTCCGCCTGTCGGCTGCCAACACCGAGTTGTGCTTGCTGGCTGATCATCATCATGGCATGACCATATCATGATACTGTGTATGTCACATTTGCAGGCGCTGACATCACAGACGACGCAGAACAAGCGCAAGATCAAGGACCTCCTGCGTGAAGCATATACCCTGCAACAATGCTTGCAGCAGCGCAGTGCAGCAGGGGTGCTGGAGAAACTGCTAGCATGCTACCTGAGAGATAAAAGCAGTACCAGAAGGGTATCAGCCCCAAGGCTCAGGGAAGCACTGCAGCCAGGAATGGTTGACAATCAATCTGGAGAGTGTTGATGAAAGATGTTGATGAATATGTTTCAGACATGCGGCATCGTACGCGTATGGGCCTTGTTATGCATCTACAGTATGATATGGCAAGATGTGTGTGTTGTTCAACAACACAATAGGCTATCTGTCAGCAAGGCCATTGAGTGAGTAATAGCCAAATGTTGCAACACTACACACAGTACGACATTCAAACATCGTGTTGATGCTGTATGCGATAGTCCGGTGCTCATTTGTGTCTTGAGGACTTGCGATACCGGTGACAGGTGGTGCCATGCACCAAACCATGCCTACACGTGTAGGCATGGTTTGGTGCATGGCATACAGATGCACGTTCCGCACACCTTGTGCCACTCGGTGTCTCATGCCGGCCCACTGACAACACAAGTGAAATTGCGTCTATTTTGTGAACATTGGGCAAAAGTATGCGTGCTGGTGACACTGAGTCCTCTACCGGCACAGTGGCTGGAACTTCGCCACAGCACTCGTGCGCGCGAGTCGACAAATGGAGGCGCTGCCATCTTAGTGCAGCGCATCATCACGGTGATGGTTCATAGTCCGAGGCTTGAATGCAAGCGCGGCGACAGTTGGGCAAGCCATCGACAGCTCCGTGATAGTCAGAACTCACCGCGGGAGCCCCTGGGCGCGGTCAGCGGGTGCCGCCGAGCGGTTTGCATCCCCGGGTTAGCTGCAACCCTGCAGAGTATTCACCCCTGCAGATCGCTGCGAGTACCGGTAGCAGGAGCTGAAGTGACAAGGGGCGGGACCTGCCAGCGTGTACAACTGTGTCGGATAATGGCATACAGAAGACCCGTAAAATAACAAAACCACCTGCTAGGTTGGCACATTCGCTTGGCACACTATGTTGCATGAACTAAACTTCACATTCAACGTGCTGGCGGGGTTTGGCGGGAAATGGATTGCCCACTACAGGGACCTACCACACAGCACCCTCTTGCTGCAGTTGCACACCCATGCTTAACTATCTCTGTTCCACACTCATATCTAGTGATTACAAGTTCAAAGTGCTAGCCAGCACTACTGTAGTAGCCAACCACAACACAAGAGACGCCAGCAAGATCCAGCAGACGGGCTTGTTGTTGTTGCGGCAACCCTTGCGCGTAACGCCTCTGCCAGAACCAAGTGATCCAGTGTCAGCTTTCGCATGGCAGCTTTACAGTTGTGCAGCCGCTGCATGCTGCCGCAGCCGTGACTGGCTACTGCTTAGTAAGCAGCAGCCAGTGCAGTCTTGTGCAGCTTCAAGCTGAGTGTGCAGTTTTCAGGGATCGGCGTCAAGCTGTTCCAAGCAGGAGATTGTGTATACGTATGTGCGATTGTGTATACGTATACGTATGTGCGAGGGACAGTCATGAGTTCATGAAGGACCACAAATGTAGGTCGTGTGACAGCTGTCACGTGATACAATCTAAGCGTACACTGCCAGTGTGGCATGTCTCGGCAGCTGCTGGACACTTCACATAGATCTTTGATACGTAATAAAATCAATTGTCAAGGAGACATGCTGCACCACCTGGTATGGAACTACAGATGCTATTCATTTATGGTACAGTGTACCAACATCTCACAGCCCCCAACCCCCAAAGTTGTAACAAGAGTTGTACCCCCTGCACCACTGCAAGCACCCAGACACAGATGCGCAGTATCTTAACACATCCAATCCCACCACTTTAGGAATTGGATCACAATGTCTGATTGGTATTCAACATAGGGATGCTTACAAGGCAGGAACATGACCTGTAAATGCGGGTGCCCTATGATAGTAAACTAGGTATGAACAGTGTCTGATTGATAAGATCCCATCAACTTGGCATGATCCAGCTATCACAAGCTGCCGCCGGCCTCTTTCAGTGTTGTTGCACGCCTGACTCTCAATAAAATTACCATCAATACAAAAGTGGATCTGGGTTTCCGTACATCTCCCGATCCTGGGTCATTTCAAGCACGGCATCTCTTGCGACTGGTGCCTCCATGCCAATCTTTTGAGTCGCTGTCGCTGTCATTTAGATCAGATGACGTTTCTGGCTCAAAGTCGCTGTCATTCAGATCAGATGACGTTCCTGGCTCCATTGACGAGGAGCTGGCTGCTGCTGCTGGTTGCTGGGCTTGTCCTGCTGGCGGTTCTGTTGCAGTGTTACTCCCCATTGCTCCATTTGCTGCTGCTGCTGCTGCTGCAGGTGCTGCTGATTCAATAGGCTCCCCCAAGCTTTGCAGAGCCCTTTTTGCTGCTCTTCTCAGGCTGACACTGGCATTTTCCTCCCCGTTCACTGCCGCGTACACCTGCTGCAACGCCTCAACAGTGCCAACCTGTTGGAACCTTTGGGTATTTAGAGGGTGGTTGTTTGCGAGCGTGCTGATTGCATGAGCAGCTGCTGTGGCATACTTCTCATACATCGATATCTCCTGACCGCTTTTCAATGCCAAGAGCTGCATGAGACTCACTACAAGGTCGCTCGTTCTGCCCAAGACTGTCTTATGATGATTACTGCATGCTGCTATTGCTGCCAATGCAGCCGCTGCATGATGCACAGCTGCTGATGCTTGTGACGGCACCAGCAAGCCAACCAACCGCTTCAAGATGCCATACTGCGGGCTTATCAGGTACTCAACCACTGCATTATCATTACTCTCAGCCAGTATCTTGACCATCACAGCTGCATGCTGCTTGTGTTGATTGCTGACAGATGCAAAGAGGCGAGCCAAGCCATGAGCCAATTCAGGCATTATGTCTAAGCTGCCAATAGGAAGCAGCGGCTGCGGCTGTTGCTGGACCCTGGACCGCCTGTTGTTACATCTCTTGTTGAGCTCTGCTGCAGCAGCTGCTGCCCTAGCAAGCCACTGTTTTTGCTGCTCCTTGTCTGGCAGGCCATTGCTGGGGTAGACAACGCACTGCAGCAGCTGCTCAACTGTCAGAGAAGCAACTGGGTCCATGTGAGCAGCTGCTGCACTGGTGCCTGCAGCTGCATTGCCTGTGCGTGCTGCTGCTCCTGCTGCAACATTTTGCTGTTCAGGAGGCGCAGGGGCACGGTTTGCTGCATGACAATGCATTCACAAGCAGCACTATTCGTCAGCAACCAACCTCCGTCCGTGTTGAAGATGTCAGACCGTGCTGCTGCCCGAAGATAGTTAGGTTTGTGCAAATTGCAATCACACATATCAGCACTGCCACAAACAAGTAACAAGGGTACCATTGAAGCTAAAGAGGGCGGCTGCTGCTGCTGATGCTGTGCTGACAGACTGGGCATTGGTACATGCATTCGCGATCCGCTGTAACTGACATCCCCTTAGTGTCAGTCGTGAGGCTGACACCAGTCATTGCTAGCCATTGTTAGTGACATCCGGGTGGTCATCGCACCTAGAACTCTCACAGCGTCTGCCAGTAACTCTGGCTTCACAGCCGCCACCACAGCTTCGAGCATCGCCCTAACAAACGGCAGAGGCCACTGTGCCCTGTCCCTGGCATTCTGTTCGTCCTTCACCCGAGTAGCATGCCCGCCTCTGTGCACACATGTCAGTTCCTTGATATTTGGCAAATTGCTGAATATGATGGTGGGCTTCTGGGAGTTCTGGCGGGTGCCATCACTGTACATACACCAGTTCTGGAAGTAGCAGTGCAGCCAGGCATCTTGTTCTGGCCGGTGCTCAATCTTATCTGCTCGTTGTTTGTTGGGAAGGCTTTTGAGATGAGGCCTCATGAAGGGCCTGAGAGTGAAGAGCAGCAGGCACATGGTATCTTGTAAGAAAAGACTGAAATATGATGTTTGCAACTCTGTTATATGCTGGACATGAAGTGCTCTCGATTTGAGGTAGGCTACATCAGGAGTCAATCTCAGTATGTTTGGCAGAGCCTATGAGTACAACTATGGCACACAAAGCTCATACGATTATGGCACACGAAGCTCACATAACTATGGCACACAAGACATATAAGTATATAGCACACAAAGCTCACACGACTATGGCACACAAAGCTCAGCATACCCTGGCTGAGCTGTTACTACTAGTAGTGACTAAGTTGGTGTTCCTATAGGCTGTTGTTTGCTGACGGATCTGCCGGAGCAGGTGCCAGCCTTGGCAGATTACAACACAACAAACTGCAACTTGCAGTTGAACTGCGACATAAATGTGCAGGTTTGCAAGTCGAAGTGCAGGCATCCTTGTTTGCTATTTGCCCAAAACTTAGCAATTTGGCAGGTGACAAGCTGATGATGGTGGCATGTTACAGCACGGACACACGCACGATAGCTTTACCTGTTCCACAGAGCTCGTTCAGCAGTGCTGTAGGGTTTCTCCATTACCAGATAACATGCTACACCCTGTGACCCCTCGCAGTACACCTGACACTCTGCCTCGATCCGCTTGTACAGATTGATGAACCGCTTGACAGTAGCATCCGCATCCAAGGTGTTTGCATACTCCCTGGTGGCTTGTGCTGCTGCTTCCCCTGCTGCTTTTTCCCATGCTGCCATTGCTGCTGCCTCCCTGTCTGCAGCAGCGTTCTTTTCCTTCAAAGCAACCATTGACCTTTGAGCTGCCTCCTGCAAATCAAGAACATCACCCTGTGCCATACTCTGTTCCGCTGCTTGCCAAGCTTCCCGGGCCAATGCCTCCAAGGCAGCAGCGTTCTCATCCCATTGGTTGGTCTCTGCGTGTTCAGCTGCTTGCTGCCATGCTGCCTTGGCTGCCGCCGTTCTAGCGGCAGCAGCACTGAGTCCCGAACTGGACGTGTCATACTTGTCTAGCTGTTGCAGAGCTGCTGCTGCTGCTTTTCCGGCTTGGGTATGTGCTTTGACTGTCTTGAAGTACTCCTGTTGAGCTGCTGCCTCAGCCCAGGTCTTTCTTTCACGATGTTGGTTGGCACCTGAGTACTCCGTGCAGGGAGGCCCGCCAAAAACCACAACAACATCTATGGCACCCTCCTCTAGCTGAGCACGAACAAAATCTAGAACCCTTCTCTGAACCTCTGGGCTGCCAACATCACCCTCCTCAGGCCCCTGACATTTGAGGTGAAAGTGATGTGGTACACCCAAGTCCGAGAAAGTCGGGGGTTGTGTCTCCCGTGACAGGCTCTGCTCAATGCTGACGTAGGCAGCCACCTCAATGGTACTGCCTGCGCAGCTGATGATGTCTCTGATGATCCGGCCTACTGGGTGGGTGCCAGCAAAGGCTTCAACCAGGAGCAGCTTCATCTGCATGGGCCGGGGGCTGTCAGAACCGGCCATTGCAGACACGACCTGCGTTGGGCGAAAGGTAACAACTGCCAGCATCAGTTACAGCTAGCTTGTCTGCTTGGTCTTGCAAGACCAATTGGCCATGCAGCTACAGCGCAGCATTGCAGCTGCCACGTAGTGAGCAGGATGCACGTATCAATGTCAGATACGCCGGCAAACAAAATACACCATACTGAGATCAAGCACGTAGTCAAAGCACGGGCTCTGTTTGCGTGAAGCAAGCTCGTTGCTGCAGCAGTACAGTCGCATCGCATGGGGTGCGCAGGGGTACCGCTGCACTGTCGAACATCATGGCTTCCCTAAGTGAACAGCTAGAAGCTGACTGCGTAATTAGGCTGCTGACGTATGCAGAAACTTTAACAGAACTGCAGATCTGATTGGCTGACTGGAAGTCCCATTGACAACATGCTGCATAACAGCAGCAGGGAGCTGCCATCAGTCATGGTAAGACATATATAATTTCACATCAATGCAAGCGGCAATGCATGCTCAAGCTGGCTGGCGTGCCCCGTGCACACAGATGACCGCGTGCTGTGCTTCACCCAGGTTTCTTGCGCAGTCCATGGAGGCATGAGCTGCTTGTAGATCCACAAGGAGCTTACCTAATCAGATTTGCGTCGCTGGCCAGCCCAATGCAGGTGCTCCACCGTTCGCTGCCCGTTAAGGATTCAAGTTAATTCTCCGCTCGAGCAGCTGGCCTCTTTACTCACTCAAATATCCATTTATAGCAATTACAAGAGCTACTATTGAGAGGCTGACCTAACGAGGCATTGTGCAGACCAGGTCGTCATATCAGGCTGCAGCTCTGTGTCTTCTGCAAAACCGGATGGGAGCTCGAGCTGGCGCCTCCAACAGGTAAATATAATGCAGCGGCGGGCCGTTTTTGTAAGGTGTGCTCACACACCGCATGCGGATAACTCGCAGGGCATGCCGTGCTGTGATATGTTACATCATTAAAAACCGGTTCGCCCAGGCCGTACAGGTCCTGCGCGGGCCCGCAGATGAGCCAGTGGCGCCTGGTGCCCTAAAGTACAGGAATTGCCTAAACACAGCCGGATGATGCATTGCAGGAGAACAATAACACGCCCATTCGGCGAGTTCCGTGCCGGCACGGTCATGGCATATTTAGTGATCAGGTATAAAGCACGCTACAGGCTCTAGTGACAAACACCTGCAGTAATACAGCATACGGCACTCTGAATCAAGTAATGCAGTGATGAAGGACACAGCAGGGCAGTCCAGGTCAGCACATGCAGCAGCCATCAAGCAGTTCCATACCAGGCGGTCAAAACATCAGCAGATCAATCAAGATCAATCAAGTCGGTAAAAGGCGATAACAGCCCCATGCCATTATGAACAGCTGCTGGTTGTAAAAGCTTGTATGCCTTGGTGCAGCACACCACCATTTATCGCATCTGCGCAGGCAGCCTGCTCCTGATGCTGAACCTATGGAGTCGTCAAAGTTGTGCTGGCTACAAGCATATGAGCCGTAGAACACCTTGAGCTCAGCAGAGATCAGCAGAGCTCAGACCAAGCACACATGACACTGGAAGCACCGAGCTCGGGTTCATCCTGTGTGCAGACAAGTCACTGGACCGCAGTGACATCACTAGCAAGGCACCGCGCGGCTGTTGCTGTAAGGACAAGCCCAGAGGCTCACCCTTATCAACTGTGTGACCCAGTTCCATGCACATGATTCCTGCACGGCTGGTAAACTCCCGGACCAAGTATTTAGTCAGGGACTTCATCAGCCGTCCAGAAATTATGTGCATGGAACCATGTGCAGGAACCATGTGCAATTGCATTTCATAGCAGGCTTTCAGCGAGTGTTTTCTAGCAGACCCTTGCCAACTGCAGCAGTCCTGTCTGTGCTGATCTGCTCAGCAAAGTAACAGATACAGCTGGATTGTACCATGGATTGTACCATGTACGGTGTTGCTTGCCCTAGTAAGCAGAGAGGCTGCAATGTAAGGCAGCTGAAACGTCAAGAACTCAAACCATGCAGCATGACAGCACTAGTCCAATGCAGGTCTAGACTGACATTCCCACGTCAGAGATCCGAGAGGCTGCTGAATTGCTGCCCGAGCAGACGGGCAACAGCAGCAGGGCATAAAACAAAGGGCTGCCCTGGTTTGGTTTTGGCAGACCGAACATCCAGGGGAGCATGCAGCCCTGTTCTGGTCCTGCATTGAGCTGCATAGTGCTACAGGCCAGCAGGACAACAGCAAGTAGGCACAAGCAGCAGTTGCCTTGTACCATTACGGTTACCTGTGCAGTGCCTGGCTCTGTGTCAATGCGCTCCAGACCCACTGTGAAGGGCTAACGCCACCTAGGTGGCCGGTGGCCCTGCAGCTGCTGAAAGTACAGCCTGATGCTGCTGAGCATTAATGCTGACAACATTGCTGTGATCAGGGGCAGTGGGTGCAGTAGGTACAGGTGTTTTAGTCACTTTGTGCGGCATCCCGGCTATTTGGAGAAATAACTATTTGGATGAAAAGGGACAAACTCAGGCACGAGGGCCATTGCGGGCTAGCGTACACAACACTGGTATCGATTGGAGATGTCAGGTAAGAAGGCCAGTATCGTGCATTTGCTTTGCGTTGCACAAGCCTCGCATGGGCTTGTAGCATGCTCAAAGCAACAAAAACATGCAGGACTGCAGCACATCATCTGCTCATGAAGCTCGACACAGCTGAACTTCAGCAGGCGCTTGAACACCCGGCGTTTCAAATGATCAATGGTGGACATAAAGATTCTAGTGTTACTTGCACTCAGTTGTTTGCAAGTCAACGTAGTATCGCTACTGCAGCAAGTCGATTGCATTCGTTGCGTGTAGGCTGAGAACGGATTTACTGTATGACCCGGCACGCCCAGTAAGAACCCACTGCTGTTGCTTGTTTTAGGGCACTTTTGACCTACTAGGTTGACTATGGATGAACCCTTATGGTTAGTCTTATTCTGGGCTGCTGTATTTGCGCTGTACGCGGTCAAATGCCTTGCACATGGCATTGCGGATCTAGATCTACTGCATAGACGGAGTAATACATCTCCTTCCCTCATCCAGCTGGTGAGGAAAGGTGGAAACACCGAGGGTCTCACGCCCTACCAAGGAAAGCAGCGCTGTTTTGGGTACTACGAATGTGGCGAGTGCGGCAATCATTGGATGAGCGCTAATAGCTGGGCCAACATGGGCCAGCAATGCAGACATTGCAAGACCAACACCTACCCATACAAGCAGAAGCCCCTGCGGAAGCCAGACGATGACGACTCAAAAATTCAGGTTAACAGACCACATCCACAGGAGCTATGTGAGAAGTGCAAACAGCTCGGATACTGTTGCCGGAATGCCGATGTCCATGGAAGTCGATTCTTTATTGAGTGGCACTAATATGCTGATGCTGCCAGTAGTCAGTGGACCCAGAACAGGCAGGCATAAGCTGTAAATTGCAACAGGGATCAAGCCATCAACATACATCTCATCTTGTGTAGGACAACAGATGCTAATCATAATGATCGAGTCAGTAAAATGTACATAACAATGGAGGCTGGTTGGGCTGGTGTCATGTTATGTTGCGGTAGTGTGGGACTCGATGTGTCGTTCCAAACATATTGCGCATTCACACAGATGAGAAGAATGCTTTGAAATTCCACAGATCATGTTATAACGATGTCAGAAGTCCAGAGACTGTTGTTGTAGAGCCCATCTTGTTCGAGTCTCTGCCAGCCCAACTTTAACCTCGGAGAGTCTTTAATGTCACATGGCAGTGCCAGCAACGATCTCAAAGGTGACAATTGACTCATCTTGAGTTATGTTGGCAGCCTGCCACTGTCGGGCATGTTGTATGCTGCATCCTGCATTCGTGTCCACCGTTTAAGTTTCATTGGTTGCTGAAGCTAGATGATATGTTGCCAGCGATTGTTGATAAATGAACGTTTGTGGTTAGCCATGGGAACTGTTGAGTTCACTCACACATCAGCAGGCATGGCACCAGGATCAAATCATGCTGGCATAATAGTCATGAAGGCTTGATGTTTGGTGCGCTATAGGCAATCTATGCGTATCGAACCTTGTTCAAAATCCAGCGACGTCAATGGATCACTCTGTGAATCACTCTGAGTCACTTGAATCACTCTGTCAAGTAGCTATTCTGCAGTCATTGCACACTATAATAGTCTTTGCAGCAGCTGGCCTTCTCAGCACGCTGTCCCTTGAAAGCCGCTGTCTCTGAGCATTTCAATTTTGAGCATGATGTATGGCTGCAGGCAGCTCTGCAGATAGTAAGCCTATTGCTCACCAGGCTGGTGCTTTGTTTCCCTGGTGGGCTTACTAGAGTAATGGCCAGTTGCACGAGGTACTGAGCCTTTGTCAGCACAAGCTTCTCGCAGCACAAGCAGGCGCCATCCAGGGGCTGGATGATGGGATGCCAGATGTCGTCAGTGGCAGTATCAGCCTTGTATAGCTGAGTATTAGGCTGTATGTACAGCCTTGATCCAGGCTGTGGTGTGCAAGTCCCGACAACAGGTCTAACCAACATGCATCGACAATCTCTGGTCGGTGTGTGATTGAATGGCCACGGGAAATCCTACTAGCAAATTTTCGTCCTTGAGTGTGCGCTTGATACGGCTAGTAGTGGCGGGGAGCAATCGTTATGCAGACCCCGATGAGGTGTGTGCGGAGTATGTCCATTCTTGTCATGGAACACGCAACATCTGGGGAGCGGAACATCGAAAGGCTCTCAGTGTCATGGTGCGTCAGTTGGTGGTCCAGGCAATGTGCTGTAGATCCTGAAGACAGCTATCATTTCTCACAACTCCGCACCGGCCCGGCGACCGGTACCGGGACGCGCGAGCCGAGGGTGTCGACCTGCTGACGCCATCCGAGGCCGGCCGACGACTGCATGGCACTGCAGCTTTGCCAGCGGCATCTACCTTGTTGCATTGGCTCAGTCACTTCTACTTACTAACAGCAGTGTCTGCCTCCGCCGGGCTTATGCAGCACTAAAGTAATTGAGATGAATTGCGTAGTGACCCTATGCGCGACCACCCGGTGGTCGTTGCGGCAACGTACCCGGGCAATACTGCTCGCTCTGGTTGTAGGCGTTTTGACTTTTGTCACGGCCCTCCAAAGAAAACATCAAGTCTGCTGAAGAAATATTAAGTGAAACGTACACCGCGTGCACCTTGTATAAAAGAAACTGAGCCATTGCAAACAAGATAGCTGCGCTGGCAAGAGCTGTCGCCTTACAAGTATGATGGGCATCATGTATTGTAGCCAAACAGGTCATTACAGTCAAGTGTGTAAACCTGTAAGCCATTTCTCATCATCTGAGGATGGCATCCTTGCACATTTGAACATTTTGCCGTCAGCCTCAGCATCAAACAGTAGTTCACATCGTCCTGTATTGACGCATACCGCAGTAGCTTAGACACATACGTGGACTGCATATGCTGATTACCAATACACCAGACCACTCTCAGCAGTACCAATCAGTCTTGTGCAAATCTGACACGAATGTGTATACATTCATTCTCACTTACGGGCACAAGCAAGCATGCTGCTGCAGTTGAGCTGCATACGCTGTTGAGGTCATGCCAACCTCTGTGCTGTGAGCGCACACAAAGCACACTGTCTCGCTCACATGTGAAGCACTTTCGAGGCTGCAATCATATACAGTGCATCCACTCGCCACACAACATGCTGCTGCTGCCCTGCGCACCATAAGCCCTGGCTTAGCCGCAGCACTTTGTGCATTTTGGCAGCCCTGAAGCAGCACCCCACCACCAGCCCCGGCCACTAGACTCTAGTGAGCCTCCACTACACTGATGTAACCCATGCCAAAGCATGCGCCTGCTGCCAAGCCAAGATTAGGCAGACACCACTGTGCGCCGGCGACTACTCCACATTGGACGCCAGGAAAGATTGTGAGGCCACCAGAATCCCTCTTGTACTAGTAGCTTAAAGCTTTGTCTCAGGGGCTGAGATTGGGCTCACGTTGTGGGGCTGCAACTCTTCTTCTCCATTTTTAGGCCAACATCAGCCAGGCCAGGCCGATAATCATCACCACAACTTGCGAGAAGCCAAACGTGAACACCACTTTCTGCGAGCACCAGGCACACACATATTCAAATTTTCCAATTCACAACAACACACTTGAATACTGCTTAGCAAACATATTTTGCCAGACAAAGCTTGTTGGTGCGGCTGACTGGTTTACACATTCATTGGTGCTACTATACGCTCTGTTGGGTAGATGCACATCTATGATCTAATACCACTGGCAGTCACAACCCGCATTCAGTCCTGCAAATTACCGTTCTCACTTGTTTGTGCCTGGCCGTGTGCAGCGGCCGCTGCTGCTTCTGCCAAACCAAGCTGCTGGCTACTAGATGCAATGCAGGAGGGTCAAGTGAGCTCTGAATACAAAACAATGCGACCCACCTTTCTCAACGCCAGATCCAGTTCTGCTGTTGGCACCTGCTGCATACCTGTGCCGTCAACATCCCAGATGCTGGCCTGCGGGGGCGGAGGGGGGGGGGGGGTACAAGCAGCACAAAGAGCAGCATGTGTGAGAGCAATTGAGAGATATGGTTGCCAGATACTGATAGTTTCTGTATTACTCCAGATGCTGGCCTGCTTCAGACTTCATGGCACCAATCTACAACCCGACATGGGATCCGCTGCAAGCGCCAATGCCACAAGACTTCAAGGGCTGTTAGATCCACATTTGTCTGCCTAACATGCAGCATGTATCACGGGCCTTTGGCGGACAGTGCTGAAGAACCAAGTGCTCAAAGTGCAGCAACCCTCCCACTCAGACTCACACTTTGGAGACAGGCGCCTAGCAGTAAACACACCAACAGACTCCACACAGAACCCCAGAGGATTATTGTTTGAAAGCAGTTTCAAAAGCCAACTGACTCCATCAACCGACTAATCACCAATGCTTGCACATCAGGCCATGTCAAATGGAAATAACGTTGAGAAGAATGATCAAACTGTAACCCAACAACGCAAACCATCCACTCACGATGGCTATGGATCAGAGGCCTGTTGCCCCTGAGATCGCCAGCAGAGCTCCGAACACAGCCGGTGGCAGCACAGCCATCTTCATCAGCACTCTGACTCCGTCATCACCCAGTCGCAACAGGGAGGCGCCCAGCAGTGAACCGCCGGTGATTTCCACTGCTTCTGGCTCGCTGAGGGGTTGCTTGAGGCCCTGCCTGCTGCCAACCAGCATTACTGCTGCCGCAACACCAGCCACCTGCAGACAAATACGACAGCAGCGAAACAAAATCAATCAAGTAATGATCAATTCAACCGCTGCGCAGTTGTTCAACGGGGGCCCAAAAACATCATCAATCCGGTGTAGTAGTGCAGCACCCAGCAGTGAACACCCAGTGATGAATACTGCTGCTGGCTCGCTGAGGGGGGGCTTGAGACCCTGACTGCTGCCAACCAGCATTACTGCCGCCGCAACACCAGCCATCTGCAGGCGGGAAAACAGATTTAAGAAGCGGTTAGTAAGCAGAAAAGCTGCATAGTTTGCCGGTTTGTTGTGGGGAGGTTTTGAGCCGTGGCTGCTGCCAACCAGCACTGCTGTTGCCAACCTGGCAGGCTGCAACACTTGCTGTCTGCAGAAGAGCACACCACACATACTATTATGACTCAATTGTTGTTCACACCCTGGTAAAGCCAACAGTACCCTTCTTCTAAGTACAGATCCACAATAATTGCTCTTACCTACAATTCAAGGGCATGCCCAGCCCTGATTACTTGCCACAGCAATGCTGCTACTGCTGCTGCTGCCACACAAGCAATATGCCGTCCAGAAAAGGAAGAAAAATAAGTCGTGTGCAAATTGCTACTGCTTTAGGTGTCCAGCGACCATCTCCATCACAAATACACTCGGCCGAGGCCCAATAGCTGATGAGGACAATTCCAATTTTTGCGGGTTTTGGATGTATTCCTTGTGGTTACGATGTTTTAAATGGTCCAACTCATGATTATTGTAATGTATGTGTTACGCCACATCTGGTGCTTCCTGCTTTTCACAAGATCTTTGCGTAAATGCATACATATTAGATGCATGTCCTGAGGCTTAGAACAGGTAATGAGATCATCTAAACATGGTTTGTTGCACTACACACCTGAGCATGTTGACGGAGGGTTGCTTGTGCGTACGCCTCCACACACCCTACCAGGTGCAGCGCAGACCTAGATGCCCCCCCCCCTTCATCGGCACAGCCATTCCAGGATATAAAACACTATTTTACTAAAAATTTGATAGTCACAATTTTACTACAAATTTGATACACACTATTTGACTTCGAAATTTGATTTATATTTGATGCTGCTTACCACCAATGAGAGTCCCACCACTGCTCTACGTGTTCTCTCCTGTGGGTCAATGTTGACGAGGCTGGCAGCTGAACGGGCACGCGCTTCAGCACGCTGAGCTTCACTCCTCTGCATAACACAGCAGCAGCAGCAGCAAATTGAGCGCCAGATAGCTGCACATCATGAAACCAGCCACATCACGCTTTCAGTTAAACGCGCTGCTGCACACTGTGGATCAATTCTGTAGCGATCTTGATGGCTGCAGAGACAGTAGGTTGAGGATGTGAAGGGGTTCATGACGCCACACACATATAACTCCATTGTCAAACGCAGGTGTGAAGTGTCACACGCTGCGAATCTCATACTTTGAAGAGACACGCCGGCCAGCTGGACAGCAGGAAGCCAATAGTTTCTGGCCACATAACTGCTAGAACAATCGAGATAATCTCCTAGTCATAGCAGCAGTGTGAGAACCATCAAGGCAGGCTTAGTCAGTTGGCTGACATGCCACTGGCTTGGTCAGTCTCAGCAATACATACCTAAATGCATGCAGGAGCTGTGAGCTGTCACTGCTACCATCTACTGCTCTGATCAGTCTCAGCAATACACGTGTTGATCTTCGTTTGTACCAAGTGCGGCTGTGTACACATGAGGCTCGTGGCCCAGGCGCAGGGGAAAAACGACACACAGCACAACTGACAGTCAGGTGGGGTATGTGTCATTCCTGCCCTGCGCCTGTACCATGAGCCTTATGTGTAAACTATTCTTTTGGTTTGTTTAGGTATTCCAGCTGCTCCGTCTTACTGACTTCATTGTAGGCTGCAGCATGCTGGCGGAGCAGAGTGGACAGAGGCTGCTTGAGCATCTGGTGATTATCATCTGTTGCTATGGCTGGTTAAAAAGCTATGTCTATGAACTGATAGACTCTGCCTTACAACCTGCCATAGCAACAGATGACCACCACCACTTGCAGCGGCATGTCTTCAGCAAGGTGTAGGAATGCTGCTGCTGCTGCTGGTGGTGGTGGTTTTTCTTGCTGATGTACATTTGTAAAACATCTGGACAGCAACACATCGTCTTGATCAATAGTTGCATTCCCTACCTGATCCACAGGTCCCATCTTAATTGCAAAGCCATATCTGTCAGTGGTGCCTCGGTTAGCCTGCCAGCAGCAGCAGCAGCAGCAGCAGCAGCAGCAGGAGCAGCAGCAGCAGCAAGGAGAAATCTTTGAATAACTATAGAAACGAGCCCTGCAAGACTTACGGCAGCTGCTCAGGAACGACCCTCCAAAGCTATATATACCTTAGAGGAGACAGTATCCCACCAAACTACTGCTAAGCTGCAGACACACCCCAGACTGTTGCAGCAGAATGTGCACACAGCTACAGAGGTGGCTGCAGCAACAGCAGGGCGTTGATATGTCGTGTTACATACCTTGAAAAAGAACTTCCAGAGCTTTGTCCAGGTGGCGCTCGGCCAGACGACTCCTGTTGCATCAGCTGCGTACTCAGCACAGCGCTCATTGTACCAGCGGTCAAATCTGTGCAGGCAGCATAACAAAATAACAATTTCTCGGCTGGCGGCGAGGATACACTGCTGATCAGCAATACGATTTCATGTGAAACTGACACACGCCCAACATGTTGGGACACTTTGCTGCTACTTCAACACAAATGCATGCATTGGTGGGGTCAAGCACACTGTGCATTGCATCTCCTGCACAGCATCATCACAACAAGACTTGTAAGCTGGCGGTAATGGGGCACTGCCCAGCAATAATATATTCTAGATATTTGAGGTGCTGACGCCCAACTGTTGTGCGACTGAAATGCGGACAATCTGCAGAGTTGTGCACGTGATTATTGTTGTAATGCAATCATTGAATCATTGCAAGAGTCTATGTGTGCTCTGCCAAAATGTAGACTTTCAAAGCGAATTGTCTGCAGACCAGTGGTTCTGCAGACCTCAGATGACGTTTGAAGAGGTCGAAACCAGTGGCGCGCTAGCAGTTCATGGAAACCTTGACACACGCCCAACATGTTGAGACACCAAGCTGCCCAACAAAATGACATCTCAACATGGCATATCGCACATGCAGTTACCCACGCAGAAGAGTTGAAAGGTATCGCGTTGTGTGGACAAAACAGTACTACAGTTTGGCAAACCCTAGTTGCGGACCTTTCCTTGAGAGTCACTCCAGGGGTCTCCTTAAACCGCTGCTGCAACTCTTTGATCTTCGCTACTAAACCCGCTGTGGGTCCTCCAGCCGCATGAGCAAACACGGGCTTTTCCAGCAAACCCTTGTCGCTATCTGATGAGTCTGCTGCTGGGCTAATCTCGCGGGTGGTATCTACTGCTTTGCTGCTGCCGGCTGTCTCGGAAGGCCCGCTTGGGGCATCAGCAACAGCGGATGCAGGCTCCATAGCGTCTTAGCGTTGGTAAATGGCGAATGACGAGTTTCAGCAAGCTACATCACGGTGGAAGATCACGAAGGCAGTTCGACTAGCTTCGGGCGGCAAAGTTCGCTTATCCTGCCGTACTGCGTCTCTGGCAGCGGTGTTGTATGCGTTGGGAGCATGCGAATATCGGTACAAACAACTCCACTTTCATCGGACCGTTCATGTGTGGCCAAGGTTTGTCGATGATGCGCCCTGACGAATGCTGTATGTGCAAGCTGGACTACCCAGGTCACATGAGCCCAAGACGGTTCTTATCAGAGGATGTAAGCTTTGAGGTTGTTTGCAGGAAGTCCGAGTGAGTATCTAAGTCTCCGCACATTCTGCTCTGGGACCTGCAGTGTGCCGGTGGGACTAGCTGACTGTTGGCTGAGTTCACAAGCATAAAACTGCAGCAGAGGTGCTCTTGAGGGATGTTTATGCTTCTATGTACTGTACATTGGGCTCCAAAGGGCTGGGTGACTACAAAGTGACTGTGTTGTCTTGCAGCTTGTCGTGTTGGAAGGAGCTCTATATGTACAAATTCATAACGCCAACAAATGTCTGTTGCAGCCAGTAGCAACCGCCCCGAGGCCATATGCAGGCCCTGCGGGCAGCAGGTTCCAAAACCAGCAGTACCGGACAGACGTTCACTACATGCAGGAACGCGCATTCGTGCCTGCTGAGGAGTATGCAAATCTTCTGAGTCACGCCTGGATTTTGTGAGTGCACATGTGCCTTGCAAGCGCGCTTGTTTTAAACATCATCAACGTTCGAATCAGGACAACCCAAGCTGCAGACCCCCAGCACGTTTTCAAACCTTGCTTGCGCTATCAGTAAGCTCGCTGAGCCTGAAGATACTGTGTGAGGGCTCGTGTGTTAGGTGAGCAGCAGCATCAAGCCGGACCTGGGCACGGAATCTCAGTGTTTCTTCACCATAGTTCGTCCGATCGTGCTATCCACATACACAAGAACATTTTGAAACCTCACGTGACTTTACGCGATTGTTTTCTCTCCTCCTGCCTGTCCTCTGGGTGCAATGCAAGCAGCAACAGCATTGCCAATGCCTCTTCAACATTACTAGCCACGTACCTGTCCATCAACCCATACCGCCGGCAACACGTACTCGCAAACTTTATTCTACAGCTATCACGATGAATGCACGAAGCGCCGTCGGCAGACGTCCATCAGCTCTGAAAGCAGCAGCGCCCAGGCACACTGCACCTAGGTCAGCCCCCAGGCGCCTTCTCCGAGTCAATGCCGTTCAAACGACCCAAGTGACGTCAGAGGTTGTTGAGAGAATCGAAGTCGCGACGCAAACTACGGAGCTCGCCAAAGCAAAAACGATTTCAAGCAGTGAAGAAGAGGAATGGGTGTGGAAAAAGGCACAAACCAAGATCACTGTATTCAGCGGTGCTCAGGTATGTCTGTGTGTGGCTGATGTTCAGGTCAGACCTGTGGTCAACAGCAACTGCGGTAGCAACACCGGCGGCAGCAGCAGCAGCAGCAGCAATAGAGGGTAAGAAGCACTGTTAGCGATCCTGGGTCAGGCAAAGCAGGCACACAGTGGTGCCACCAAGGTCAGTTTTTTCAGCGGTCGACATGTGTTTGGCTGGTGGTCAGAACTGGGGTTAGCAGCTGCTGCGGTAGCAACAGCTCCGGCAGCAGCAGTACAGGGTTACGAGCATGTTAGCGACCCTGAGTCAGCCGAAGCAGGCACACACCCAAGCCACTGTCTTCAGCGGTGAAAGATGCGTGACTGGTGATCAGAACTGGCTTCAGCAGCAACAGCAGTCAAGACAGCAACAGCAGCAGCAACATGAATGAATGAATGAATGAGCTCCGCATAGCGCTTTCAAGAGAGCGCTAGCGTAAGTTGAGGGAGGGTAATGTGTGTGTCGGGGCGACTTCACATTCCCTACCGTCCGCTCCCGTCCCCGAAGGGGCGGGAGGGTTGGTCCCTGGGGGACCGAGATTGTGTGATTATTTCTTTTTCAAAGTTGTTCGATGTGCTGGGAAAGCTGTGTGCTTGTCGCGTTTACTTCCTGTTGTTGGCGTCTTTGTTTGGCCGAGTCGGTTTTTGATTTTGGCTCGCCGGCATTTCCATATCTTCTCAAGATGCTCTATGGCTGTTAGGTGTAGTTGTTTCAGTAGCGCTGTGAGTCTGGCGCCTTCCACTCCCAAATCATCTCGCAGGTGTGCGACCGTGCTGGTAGGTATCGCACCTCCAACACCTAGCATCAAGTTGCACTGTGCGACTTTCGCATCAGGGTCATAATCACGTATTGCGGTCAACAGCTTTGCGTGTTGTTGCTCCGCTCTGGC
>NSMO01014506.1:0-19598 GCA_002588565.1 Coelastrella sp. UTEX B 3026 | reverse complement strand
AGAGTTGTGTGGTTTGTTGCTTGTGTTTGAACGTCATGCAGCAGTGTATGCCGCTGCTGCAGATGGAATGCGGCAACTGGTTGCAGGCCTCATGCTGAGCTGTTTTGTGTGATGTCTGTATGCAGCTGAGGCTAAGCTAGTGCTAGAGCACACTGTGAAGTTGTCAGATGTGCAGGACCCTACGTTCTATGATGCAATCTTCGTGCCTGGTGGTCACGGGCCAGTGATTGACCTGTCACAGAGCGATTTGCTAGCTGATGTGCTCAGCAAAGCAGCAGCAGCAGGTGGGGATTCTAACTGTGTTATACTCTAAAGTATCGACGTCATCCAACTGCCAGGATGGGCAGCTGTGTTTATGTACTGTGTATGATGTCGTCCCTGACATGTCAGAGCCTGTGTGAGCTGCTTGCACATATTAGCTTATGAACCCTGTGTTAACCACATATGATGCAGTGCGTCAACTTGAGCAGCTGATCAGAGCTGCTTCTAGTGGTATTTTCGCCTGGCTAGGACTTCAAGACCCAGGGACAATCACAACCGAGTCCCCGATAAGCGGCAGGACAGGCTGGTAAGGGCCTGTTGCTGCATCAGTAACTTGCTGAGTCTGATCCTGTGGTCACCTGTAGGCAAGCTTATTGCTGCCGTATGCCACGGACCTGCTGGTCTAGTAAAGGCCAAAGGCAGTGACGGGCAGTCAATCATTGCTAACAGAGAAGTAACAGGTTTCACAAACAGCGAGGAGGAGAGTGTTGGTAAAACCAAGGTGATTTTCCTGCAGCAGCCATCACGGTTTCTGCTTTGTGTCATTATTCAATGTCAATCTATTGCTGGATGTGCTGCCTTTTGGCACAGCTTGTAGCCTTGCAGCTGCACACATTGATGTGATAACATATCTGACTGAAACGGAAACGTTTCCTTGGCTTGATGAAGCTTAGCACATAGCTGCTGCCTCGCAACTTCCATGTGCTCTCTACTAGCTCAGTCGCTGCCTAAGGAAGAGGTTTTGTCATGCATGTGACCTTCTAGTCAACGTTACTGGTGATGAACACTGCATTGACGGAGCTGGAGGTCTGTTGTCATGTAGACAAACACCAGCAACTGTGTGCTGCGCTGCAGCTGCTGCTTCTAATTACAAATCAGCAACTTAATGCATTGTATGTTGTGCGCTGCGGAATTACTAACCTATGCACTTCGTTCTGCTGCTTTGTGTAATGGTCCCCAGTTGGTGCCATTTCTGCTCGAGGACAAGTTAAAGGAGTTGGGAGGCCACTTCAAACGCACAGACGACTGGAAGCCTTTTGTAGTAACAGACGGCAACCTCATCACAGGGCAAAACCCTGCCAGTGCTAAGCCCGTGGGAGAAGCCATGCTGCAGTATCTGAAGGAGAATGTTCCAGCAGTACCTGGCACACCCAGTGGTGGTGTGACGTTTACAGCTGCAGAAGCTGGGCTAGTGGGCAAGGGGCACGCAGGTGCTGATGCTCCTGCAGGAGCGCCAACTGCACCCAATGCCGGAACCTGCTGCTGAGTGAGCAGTTGATGGGACGAAAGCTGAGAGTGCATGAGCATGGTACTGCATAAGGCGCCGTACTGATGATCAGTAGTTGAGGTACAGCATGGTCGTAGCTGGCTGTAAGCTGAGATGTGGTAGCTCTGTTCCAAGTGGCTCTGTTCCATGTGTTTCTGTTTCAAAGTTACCAACTTCTGGCTCTGTGGCCACAGAGTCAGGTACCCTCGGGATATAATGCTGTTCGACAGCGTCAGTGTTCTGGTACTGCCTCAAATTGCAGAATGGCGGTGGTGATGTCATCAGTTGTACACACGACTCTCTGTATGCAGGATATGCACGATTGAGCAGTGAGCAGCAGTTGCAACCGCCAATTGGCTGTACGTGTGGTAGCCTGGTCAACCTAGTCTACTGGTTGTGTGCTGCAAAAGTTGCGGTGATAGCGCCAAAGACTGGTCACTTGCCAACTGGCCATGTTGCAACTCAGCGCTTTGCCAAACCGACAGTTAGTGATATTCTCAGACAGTACGTTGGTTCAACGGGTGATAGGTGCTTGCGCATACCTGTCTGTCAGCATCGAATATTCAAATGACCGTCAATCTGTCATAACATAGTCGAGTCCAGCTGTCGTTTCCTTCACGTCGAAGACGCGCGTACGTGCCAGAAAGTTCCTGCACTCAGCATTTGTTGTTCGGTACAGAACTATTCATCGTCTCTCGTTGCAGCAGCTGTTCTTGCTGTATCGTTGCCTGGCTCGCTTATAGCCAGAGAGCGGACTTCGTCGCCTTCAGACATATCTGTATGCTCAGGGACTGACGCGCAGTTATGTCAGTCCGAGAGGCCCAGCCCAAGATGCCTCACGGATGGTCGCTTACAGCAATGCAAGGTAGCTGTCAGCACAGACAGACCTGTGTGAATGACATTTTTCAGTGCAGTGGTTCACTGTGATAGTTGTGCGGGTCGATACATGCACTGAGAGATATGTAGCTCATTGCCTCACCACGATTGAGCGGCACTTCCGGCTGCAGCGGCAGCTGTCCATTGGTTCAGTGTCTGTACTAGCAACCATCAGCGCCAAATGCTTACAGTAGTGTGCTAGTTAGAAACAGCAAACTTCATTGCCTGGACTGCCTACAGGCACTCCTCCACCACGAGACAATGCTTCTGTATGCTTGGACCCCGCAACCAACTGCTTGTACATGTTCGGCGGACTTGACGCAAAGGGTGTACCCACCAACACACTGTACAAGCTGGACCTACACGCAATGCCCCAAAGCGACTGGGAGGAAGTGGTATGCAAAGGAGCACCAACAGCAAGGTAGGCTGCGAGGCTTTGTCGCTGCAGGAAGCCCGCTTCAGCAGTAGCCATTGCAACAGTAACCCTTGCCCAGTGTGTGCAACGATGCAGCCTGCTGGTGTACATTGCAGGTGGGGCCATAGCACTTTTATTGCCAGCAGCAAGCTGTTTATCTATGGGGGTGCTGACCCAAAGCAAAGATCTGACATGTTCCAGTTGGACTTGAACACCAAGGCCTGGTCAAAGTCTGCACAGTTGGGCAGCAAGCCAGACAGGAACTTCAGCAGCAGGGAGCAGAGCTTTCAGAAGGCTGTGTTCCTGTCAAAAGACACATTGCTGGCTCTTGGCAGAGATCACCAGGTGTGTAGCCACTGCAGGCAGGACTCTACTGGGTGTGCCTGTGCGAATACATCAAGTGTGGCCTGCAGCCGTTTCAAAGTTGACCAGACCTGATTAGGTCAGCGCTGCAGAATCATGCAGGTGCAAGCCGGCCTACAAAACCAAATGTGTTTCCTAAAAGTGTTCATGCAAACCATGCTCTGAACAACGATGCCAGGCGTGTAACACATTGTTGCACACCTGACGAGTGATTGCTCTCCGACTTGCAGGAAAATGTGGATCCTAGGAGGCCAGCAGAAGCCTTGGGCCTGCAACTGCACACATACGGCATTGCTAGTGGTGTCTGGAGCCACATACACACCAGAGGCTACATCCCCTTTGACCATTTGGAGGACCTGGTAGCAGCAGATGACAAGCTGCTGTGTGTAGGTTGGTCTTGGCCACCAGCAGGTGTCAAGGGCCCCAGTCACATGCAGGTGCGCTGTATGTGTTGTGTGGCTGTATGCAGCACGCACTACATGCTGTGCATGCTGCGGCTAGCTTGCAGATTCTGGGCAGCAGTTTGAAAATTTGCTGATTCTTCTCCTTCTTGCTGATTGTTCTGTGAAGTACGCCAGTGCTGTGTCAGTGCTCCTATGACTCACCTACAATGGTGAGCCCACGAGCGCATGATTCAATGTTCCTGCAGGTGTGCATGCTTGACCTGGAACACATCTCCCACCCTATTGCAGCCCGGCCCACCAGCCCCTTGCCCCGCAGGACACCCACAGCCTTCAGCCCTCCTGTAACGCGCTCCCTGCGCAGCAGGACCACACCTGGCTGGACTATACTCCCATCCAAAGCAGCACCCACAGCCCGTGTTGGCTGTGCAGCAGCAGTGCTCAAGGGCCATCTGATCCTGCAGGGTGGCTTGCACTGCTCAGGGGGTGCCAAGGGGCAGTTGACTGCAGATGCATTCTGCCTGGATCTGGCCTCTTTGACCTGGACCCAGATAGGCACAGACAGCTTGCTGAGGAGCAGCCATAACATACCCCGGGTTAATCATGCGACAGTAGCAGTGGAATTGGCAAATGCTATCGTGATTCTAGGTAGATAGTAGCATTGCCTTCTGACGCTATGCAACCACAGACACATGCTGCACAGAGGAGGTGCATGCAGGGGATGCTGGTCATTTGCAATGCAGGAACTGTGTATAGATGACCGATTAGCCAAGGTGGCAGCGAGCCGAGTAGCTACCTCTGACTAGCACATGCTGTGTCTGTAGGTGGGACTTGCAGCAGGCAACAGCACGCTTCCAGCACAACCATGAACTGCATCAGATTGAGGCAACCTACAGTTCCAGCACCCCCTACTGCTGCTGCAAGCATACCTACAGCAGCAGCAACTGCAGCACCAAACGCCGCTGTTTTTTCAACAGAGGTCTGTGCCAGCAGTCAGCCAGGCAGAACACGTGCAGCAACACAAAG
This sequence comes from Coelastrella sp. UTEX B 3026, assembly GCA_002588565.1. Classification (NCBI taxonomy): domain Eukaryota; kingdom Viridiplantae; phylum Chlorophyta; class Chlorophyceae; order Sphaeropleales; family Scenedesmaceae; genus Coelastrella; species Coelastrella sp. UTEX B 3026. Next base: position 14,989 of record NSMO01014506.1, on the reverse strand, counting down.
GCCAGGCAGGTCAGCCCCTGCAGCCATACCAGCTGATAAAGCAGTGAAGCCACCTGTCTCGCCAGCAGCAGGCTCAGCACCACCTGCAATGTCTGTCATGTTTGCGCCAGCAGCAACACAGCAGGATCAGACTACCCGCACACCAGACTCAGCAAGACAGCCCGAAGCAGCAGCTGAACAAGGCATGACACCACCCCTTACCTCCACCAGAGCCAGGTCACCAGCTGGGCGCTCGGATCACCCTGTAGTAGCTGGTCCTGCAGCATCAACAAGAGCACTGGCAGCTAAAGCAGGCACTATTGCTGCTGCACCTCAAGCAGCAATTGCTAGGCAGTTGGTTCCTGGCTATGACTTCAGTGCCTACTGCTGCCAGGAGCCTCTGAGTGGTGAGCATGAGCTGGACCCAAGTTACTTGGTGCATCATCAGCAGGTTTCAGCAGGTTTCAATAGTCATGCACCTCACCACCAAAATAAGTGTTGAATTTGCTGCTGCTATAAACTGCCACCACTTGAGACAGTAGAGATGCATACATACTGATGGCCTGAGTAATTGCCTGGGGTGTCAGCGACGTGCATATGTATATCAATCATGCACAGCGGTGTGTGCTGACTACTGTCCATTGGTGCTATCTTGCAGATGTCGACCTGGTTGTCGGTGGTGAAACCTTCCCAGCCCACAGGCTAGTGCTATGCGTGTCAGACAAGCTCAGAGATCTCCTCAGCAAGGCAGACAGCAGCCAACAGCGCCTACCTGGCGGCGTGGAATGCAGGTGGAGACTTGAACTGCAGGTGGGCTAGCAAACATCTCTGGTGTCTCAAAAGCTCAAGCACCTGACATGTGGGGGCTGGTCAGACAGTGTCATTGTGCAGGCCGCTCCATATGTCATGCAGACCTGATGTCATGTTGCAAGGGGCGCATGGGTGGCATGGTGGTTCTTGACACATTCACAACAACATGATGTGGTGCAAGTTATGGTGTCTCCTGGTTTTGACAGGCCTTCGTGGTGCATGTACTTGCAGGATGTGTACCCAGATGTGCTGAAGATGATGCTACAGTACATGTATGGCTGCCGGAATGATATCTCAGTTGATGCAGCGCCACTGCTGTTCAAGGCTAGTGACAGGTGGGAATCAGAATGCACATGCTGGTGACGCTCGGTAAAGCCAGACATAGCAATAGTCCATCTGCTCGCCTGGTAGCATATGTTGGTGAATGCTGCTCGCAACCGCAGAACACAAATATCTTGATGGGCACAGTGGGGGTCCCTCGCAGTGCATTTGAACGTTGCTAATGTCATCTGTGTACTGCAGATACGGCTTGCCAGGCCTGCGTGCCGCTTGTCTGGCGGTACTGGTGTCATCAACATGCCTGGAGAATGTGACAAGCTACGCTTTGCTGGCGCATGACCACAACTGCCAGGAGCTTGCACAGGTGGTTGGTTGGCAACCGATTTCACAGTCCATCGCTGCCAGCGTGTTCATTGTCAGTCACGCAGGCGTAGACCCAGTAGCTTTCGACTGTAGCTTTCAGCGTGGATCTAGACATTGAGCCCTGAACAGTGAAGCATCGCATTTGGCAACAAGCGCCATGACAGGTCACAGCCTGAAACAGCAGCTGTTCTGCCCCATGGCAGATACCACGCCTGTATCTGCCTTAGCCAAGCTGTCAGCGCTTGATTGCTGCTAAAGCGCCTGAATTCTGCTGATGTGCCGCTGTAGGCGTGTGTCTCATTCACAGCAGCCAGCTCCCAGCGGTTCCTGCAAGTGCTTTCCACTCCAGGCTACCTGCACCTCAACCAAATCAATCCCAAAGCAGGCCAAGAGTTTACGCAAGCTGCTATGGAGCACATGACCGCCAAGAAGTAGTCGTACGGCCTGGCCGGCTGCCTGCGCAAAGCGGGTTGCATCTGATGTTGAAATGACACGCTGGTCAACTTGGCAGCTGGTGTTGGACCAGGCTTGCCTTGGGGTGCAACTTTGCTCAAGCTCATACGCCGCACGATTGAAAGGGAACACATTCAGCCGCAACCATATTTGTATATGACGTGGCCCCTGTAACTTGGCGTCGCATGGGCAGTGCAACAGACAGCTGCAACCGTAACTGCCAGCATGATGCCACCCTCGGATGGCAGAACACACTGTCACCAGGCATCAACATGCAGTTGCATATGTCAAGTTGCATGGTCTGAGAGTGCGCAGGGTTCTTGGGCCATGTGGCGCGCTTCGGTTGCTCTGTGAACAATGAACGGCTTGCGGAAGTTCTTAGACCAGCTGAAACAGGTCCTTGAAGAGAAACCAATAGAGCCTGAACTCAAAGCGGATAAGAAGGACAGGGATCGCAAGATTAGGTGCGCCCAGCGGACTGGCGCTGGAGAGCAGCTGCTGCCCCCAAAGCAGCATGGCACGCGGTTGAAAGCTGTTGCACTTGTTTGACAGGGAGGAGCAGGATTTGACAGCGGGAGCAGTCTTAGAAGCAACTGTAGAACTCGGTGAAGGGACTGATAGCCCGCAAGAAGGCGATCTGGTGGGCTCAACAGCAGTGCTTCCTGTGTTGATTGCTGCTTCAGCAGTAGCATACTCTGCCTGGCATTCAGCATTCGTTCAGGCACCACCATCGGCGGCTCTTGCTTGGCGATGTTGTTGTCCTCTCAGCCACGCAAAGAAGGTCAATGGAGTCACCTCTGCAGCACAATTTCTTGAGATATTGCTGCATGTCCCTGCAGGTGTACGTCCATTACTCCATACACAGCAGCGAACATGACCTGCTGTACAGCACGTGGGCAGACGAGGGCGGCAGCGGACAGCCACTTGCTTTTGTTGTTGGCAAAGGCAGTTGGCGAGCACCAAGATCGTGGGAGTTGGCAGTGCTTAGTAAGTTGAAAATTATTTTGCCGCAGTCATCTGCCTCTCGCTCTTTTCTTGAAAGTGCGGCTCTGCTGTACAGATCCTGAGCAGCAAAACTCCTAATGTAGGTGCCAGACTGCAGCACCATTCTTAAGACACAGTTTGCATCGGGGTATCATTGTCACAGATATCATTGTCACAGATAACCCGATTTGCAGCAGCAGTTGGGCCAACCCTGCAAACACAAGCACCCTGCTATACAGCTAATATTATACATTGCAACTGCCACCACTTCTGGCAGTGACATACTGTAGCCCACATCTACACCAGCATGAATTCAGCCGATGTGCTTCGATCACTCACCAGCGTGAATCTGTCCTGCACCCCCCCCCCCCCCCGTGGCTGTCTCAGGTATGACCCGCAACCAGCGCAAGCGGTTGAAAGTTCAGCCCAGCTATGGCTACCAGCACCCTGATTGTGGTATGACACCTCCTGCAGCAGCACAGCCTCATGCTAAGGAAGTGTTGCAGTTTGATTTACAGCTTGTCAATTGGTACTCAAAGGAGCAGGTGAGTACTACTGAGGCTCACTGTTACATGGCATGCCAGCATTTGTCACATTACGATATCTGTACGACACAACCCGGCTAGAATGATTGGCTTGGTTTGTATTGTCACCATTTGGTGGGTCGGAGTGTAACATAAACTTGTTTCAAGACTGATATTCAGCCCAGAAGTGTGACGTGCCTTGTGACACATCAGCAAGCGCAGCTGCCTTGATATTGAACATGGCAGCAAGATGAACATGGCAGCAAGCATCTGTCTGAGACTTGGTGGGGCCTGGCACTTCCTAGCGGCCAAACTAATATCTAATGTTGCTGTTTGCGGCCTGTTGTTTCATGCTGGTCAGGTCCGTGCTGTTGGTGACTCTGGCAACATGTTCAAGCGAGGGCTGGTTGAGAGTGAGAAGTGGGAGATGGCCAGGCCACCTAATGAGGTGAGACAGATAGATCGGTTGTAACACGCGCCAGCCAAAGGCCCTTGCGTGTTGAATGAGGTAAAGCTGACCCTAAGCAATTCACATCCGACATGGACCACATGAGTCCTGTCATAGGTCCCTAAGCTTTGCAGCATCATGTGCCTGCACGGTTGATCCTAGGACGTAGATAGAATGTACAAAAAAGTATTACCTTCTCTCTGACCCAAGGCCTTTGGGTGCATCCTGGGACAAGGTATGTAACAGATCTGTGGGGAGATTGAGCTGGTCTGGTTTCAATGCATCGCCATCTGCTGCAGATGCATGCTGACCGTCCGATAATGCAAAACCCACACTTGCTGATCATGCTGCTGCCACAGTGAAGTAATCCCTGCTGTTGGCCCATGCGAGGAGCCTAAATCAGCTCATGCAAGTGCACATGCAGGTGTCTTTCAGCTTTGAACTCCGTACCCCAGCCTATGATGGCACCCAGCTCTCAGGGTATAAGTATCACAGCATCAGCCCTGATAAACCCTTGAGGGTGCAGCTAGGCCAGGCACAGGTACCAGAAGGTTTAGAGACAGCTCTGTGTTACATGGCAAAAGGCGAGAAGGCAGCATTTGTTATTCCAGCTCAGCAAATGCACATGCAGCAACAGCAGGATGGCAGCAGTGGTGACAGCAGCAGTCAGCAGCAGCAGGATGTATTACGGATACCTGGTCCTCCTGCCAAAGCTTTCCAGGTGGAGCTGTGTGTGCAGCTGCATGATCTGGTGCAGGTAAGCAAACTTCAGTGTCACTGCCGGCAGAGTTCTGAGGCAGAGTCGTTGTCTTCATTATGCCAAGGCAGCATGCAGTGTTTGCCTGTTGGTGAGGAGGAGGGGTATGCCATACAATATGATATACTATACCCTATGTTGCACGCTGTTTGGACTCTGTATAAGCCACCTAGGGGCAGATCTATCTTGGGCTTGGCTAGTGTACTGGCAGCTGCGTAATCAGCATGTCTAGCCACCCTCTGTTCACGACTACGAGAATTCCCATGGGCCTCACAACCCAATCCTACTGGGGGATTTTGTATACTACTTGTTAGGCCTGCTGGCTCTGTCAATGGGCATCTTTGAGTCGTTGCAGCTACCACTCTATCTACTCCTTGCGTACAAGCATAATATGAAAGTATTGAGCCATGCAACAGGTTAGATGCGCTGGCAAGAGCTGCAGTGTCTGACATGCATAATATAGATTAATTAGGACAAGCAACACAACTGCCCAACAACACCCGGTACTCTTGTCCCTTCATTTTGAGATGCTACGCTGTCTAGCACATACCAATGTGCGCATCCTCCGCTGCTGTTACTGCTACCCCAGGTTCGTGATATGACCGGCGACGGCCAAGTTCTCAAGAAGCGAATCAGGGAAGGCACCGGGGAGTTCCCTGTGGACTGCCCCCTACACGACACGAGAGTCCGCTGCCACTACCGTGTACGACAGCTACCACAGCCCGGTCAGCCAGGCCCTTGGGTCATAGACACCACACGAGCTGGGAGTACACCAACAGATGCTGATACCAACACCAGCGATAACGTGCCAAGCAGCAATAGAGCAGATGATGACGAGTCTAGATGGGCAGCAGCTGCTGCTGTTGCTAGAAACGATGCTGTGATAGAGGTTGATACTGGTTGTGGTGAACTTCCTGATGGACTAGAGATGTGTTTGAAGCTGAGTGTACCTGATGAAGTGGCAAGTGTGACCTGTCAACCAAAATACGCTTACCAGGTAAGCGCGGAACTAATTTTGTGCGTCTACTGAAGCTAGGTGGTGTCGTAGTCTGCTGAAGGAATGCAGTGAATGCCAGACACGCCTTTCTCCTGCTGCTGTTGCCAATCGGATGCTTTGCAAAGGCGCTCAAAGTTGTGTCAGCATTGCATCAGCCGCCTCAACCACTGCTAGCTGATTGACAATGACTCTCACTTTTACAGCCATCAATGCTGCCCCCAGCTGTGGATTCTGATCGGCTCAACGCATCAGCGATTGTAACATGTTACAAGACTTTCTGCTGTCACATGGTCTGCTGTTCCTGCAGGGTCGATCAGACATTCCGCCTGGTCTTGATCCTTCTGCACCAGTTGAGTTCCAATGTATGCTGGTTAGCTTTGACCGTGAGGGTTACTGGCAGAACATGAGTTGGGATGAGAGGTGGAGTCTGGCTGAGGGCATCAGGGAGAAGGGCAAGCAGCTATACCAGCAGAAGAAGTATGCTTATGCAAGCAACAGGTGAGAGGGATATAGATAGTGGTGTAGGGAGCGGTATATAGATAGTCTGGTGTAGCGGATTGCCAGACCGCTAGAAGGGAAAGTAACGGGTGGGAGGACTTACGTACAGAAATTTCAGGATGCCAGCAATGTTGCACACTTTGGTGCTTTGTCGTGGGTCCCATGTGCAGTGCAATGGATAGTCAGCATGCAGAAATGATACTGTGGCTGCCGTTGCTATGGAGAGAGCAGCACTTTGTAAGGTGATTGAAAGCATTCATCATCAGAAACGCCTTGTGGTGCGATAGCAGCTTGTAGTCAACACCAGGGAATGATGTAGCGCTGGCTCCTCAAGTGTGATTGCCCACACAATCCCTGCTACAATACATTCTGGCCTCAAAGTGTGCCACAGTGTGTGGTTGAAGCTGCAAAGTGGCCCTTGTATGTCTGCACCTTACTGTGCTGCTCTGTAAGACTGGCTGGTTTACACTGCAGCAATTCATCACCTTGTCTGTAATCTCAATAAAAACCTTGAGCGACTGTCTGTGTTTATCTTGCAGCATATTCCATTCTCCAAGACTCTATGATAGGCTATGGCTGACACACTGCTCGCCTCCGCTGCATGTCCCAGGTACACTCATCTGCTGCGCTTGATAGAGTCTACTCGTGACTTTGAGACCCAAGACCAGGTGGACAAAGCCGACGGCTACAAAGCCACTCTGCTGTCAAACCTGGCTCTGGTCACCTTCCAGCAGGAGGAGTATGCCAGATGTGTGGAGTGGTGTGACAAAGCACTGTCAGCTGATCCTGGAAATGCCAAAGTAAGTGTCTCTTGCCTTGTGTGTTATTTCAAAGCAGTCTGGATCATTCTGTACAGAAACCCAAGCCAAATTTGCACAAGTGATGGTCAGCATTTGACACCGCTCCTCGTCCAGTCACACCTGCAAGCCATAAACAGGCACCAAGTGTTGTACCGCCACGGCTTACGTCGCGCTATTGCCTGTCACAAGTCTTGGGTGTCAAAATCAGCTGCATGACTTCTTGCTACAGGTAATGTTCAGAAGGGGCAAGGCTTTGTCGCTGAAAGGAGATTATGAAGAGGCAGAGGAGTGTTTGGCTGCTGCAGCTCAGATGGACAGCAGCATAGAAGCTGAAGTCAAGGCAGCAATAGCAGCAAACAAGCAGCGGGCAAAGGCAGCTAGTGCCAAGCAAAAGCATCAGTTTAGCAACTTCTTCAGCAAGGTTCAGTAGTGTGGTTTGACAAAGGGTTGTGGCGCATGTCGTGCTGTCCTCCGCTGAGGAAGGTTGGCCATGTGTGCGATAACTGGCTGAGCCGGCATACCTGCCCCAAGGGCCTTATGGCGGAGCAGTTAAGGCCCCATTCAATGATTGAATGTGTGAAAAGTACAGTCACCTCAGCAACCACCATACATACTTGGTACCATCCAGGGTCAAAGGCTTGCAGCAGCAGCAGCAGCAGGAACCAAGTCCTGCTACGGCTGTGTATTGTATTGGAGCTAAAGCTCGGGCTGGTGAGGAGTTCCTGGCCCATCAGTCACCTGCACAATTCGTGAGACTCTCAGCAAAGTTTGCTGAGCTCCAATGTGTAAAGTGCCGTCCAAAGGGCCGGGATTACATGGTATGACGACTGTACATTTGCTTGTTCAGGATTACGGGTTGGCCATTGCTTGGTTACAGCAAACATGCATATGTTCAGCAAACACGGTCACCCCGGCCCGCGTACACAGAGTCTGCAGTCGTGCGCCGCGGGCTGGCGCGAAAATTAGGTGATGAAATCTGAGCCTTTTTCAAGTTTTCAAAACTATATGAAATTCTACTGAAATGACGGAAGATCAGAAAAGAGACACCGTCAACCGACAAGCTCGTCGTCGGGTCTGGATGTGACTCCGTCCGTTGGACGAGGCAATCCAGGCTCATCGAGCTCTCTGCCGGACCATGGACAAGTATCAGCCAACGGACGGATGTGACTCCGTCCGTTGGTGGCCCCGGTCGACGCTGCATTTCCACAGAGCTATGGCTGGTGGGTAGCTTAGTTATTAAACAAATATTATTCCTCGCACTTAGCAATTTGCTGCTGCAACTGTTGACTATGACTACTGTATGACTACTCAAGTAAGTACTGCGCACTGCTGTGGACTGCCCAAGTAAGTACTGCGCACTGCTGTGGAGTACGGTACTGCTGTGGACTTGCTGTGAGCTACAGCTAGTGCAGTACACCAGTGTCTAGCTGCGTTACATCCCCTTCGTCCCATAGACATGGCGGCTCCTGCTGACGCAACCATTGCAGAATTTGGAGGTGGCCAGCTTTGGTTGCTGCTCTGCATGTATCTACATCCCATGGGCATGGTGGCTCCAGCTTGCGCAACCATTGTAAGATATCAAGTCGTCCGTAACTTGCTGCCAGTGTACACATAGCCCCTTCGTCCCATGGACATGGCGGCTCCTGTTGACGCAACCACTGCAGCATTTGAAGGTGGCCAGATCTGGTTGCTGTTCTGCATGTCTCTTCATCCCATGGGCATGGTGGCTCCTGCTGACGCAACCATTGTAAGATGTCAAGTCGTCCACAACTTGCTGCCAGTGTGCACATATTCCCCTCGTCCCATGGGCATGGCGGCTGCCGTTGACGCAACCTTTGCAGCGTTTGAAGGTGGCCAAATATGGTTGCTTTACTGCATGTGTCTTCATCCCATGGGCATGGTGGCTCCTGCTGGCGCAACCACTTTAATGTCAAGTTGACCACAACTTGCTGTCAGTGTTCACATATCCCCTTCCTCCCAAGGGCATGGCGGCTCCTGTTGAAGCAACCACTGCAGTGTTTGAAGGTGACCAGATCTGCCTGCTGCACTGCATGTGCGGACATCCCACGGACATGGTGGCTCCTGCTGACGCAACCATTGCAGCGTTTGCAGGTGGCCACCTTCTGCTGCTTCTGCGCATGTATACTCGTCCCACGGGCATGGTGGCTCCTGCTGACGCAACCAGCGCAACATCTGGAAGTGGCCACCTGCTGCTGCTTTTGCGCATGTACCTTCACCCCATGGGCACGGTGGCTCCTGCTGACGCAACCAGCGCAGCGTTTGAAGGTGGCCACCTCCTGCTGCTAATGCGCATGTATATTCGCCCCATGGGCATGGTGGCTCCTGCTGACGCAGCCACTGCAGCGTTTCAAGGTGGCCAGACCCGGCTGCTTCACTGCATGTATAATAGTCCCATGGGCATGGTGGCTCCTGCTGACGCAACCATTGCAGCGTTTGAAGGTGGCCATGCTTGGCTGCGGCTGAACACGTCACTTCATCCCATGGGCAAGGTGGGTCTTGTTGACGCAGCCACTGCAGAACATGCAGATGGCCTCCGGCTGCCGCTGAACTACATGTGCGTTCATTCCAGGGGCAAGGTGGCTCCTGCTGACGCAGCCACTGCAGAACAGCTAGGTGGCCTCCTGCTGCCGCTGACTTGCAGAGGCTTACATTCCAGAATTTGCTGCTGAGCTGCTGTTGCCGACAAAGCCATTGTATGATATGGATGTGCCCAGCTGCTGCTGCTGCACATAAAACACTGCTATAACTGTAATCAGAAGCTGCCTGCTGCGGCCAAACCCATTTGATCGCTTCCAAGTCTCCGGCAGCTGCTCGTGCAGAAAGCACTAGAGTACTACAAAGGTTTCCCCTGTTATGCATCTGCTGCAGCACCCAGAGGGGTACCTCGGGGTCTGCTGCGCTGATACTGCTGTGCTCCGGCCCAAAAACCTGATAAGCTTCCTTGAAAACGAGTTTGGCTGCATAAGCCTTGGCGTTGGGCGTCAGGAAGCCGAATATCTTCAGTACCAGTTGCTCAGGGAGAGCCTGCACAATAGACAGCATGCAGCCCATGTAAGAGCGCGGTTGGCTGCTAAGCAGCACATTGTTGCATGTTAAGTGAACGTGACAGGATTACAGGTCCAGTGGTCTAGCGCACTGCATATGTGCACTCATGGCCTTTTCTGTACACGCACCGAGGCGCGGGGAACATCCCTGTTGTCTTCCATCATTCTGCTTGGGCAAAGCGTCTCCTCTAGCTTCGTTTACAAACGCCTCGCAATGCTGAAAGCACGCAAAGGCCTCAGACAAGATGCTACAGGCGAATGGTCAGGCTGTTTGGCTAGCGCAAACGTCCCTACTGTGCAATATATAATAACTAAAATCACCTTGATATCAAGCATACCAGCAACTCTGTGGTACCGAAGGTGGGGATGATAACCTACTGCGACACTGGCGCGAGGTTTGGCGCGTAACACTCTCAGTATGGCCGCACTGGGCTTTAGGTCACCTTGAGCCATGTCAAGCTCTGCTCCAAACCGCATGAAGTGCGCTTAGCGCCACAAGAGAATCAAGAAGTGCGCTTAGTGCACTAAGCGTCCCGCTGAGGGCGAGTTAAGCCCGGTTGACGCTACCTCCCTGTTCACATGTGCTGCACAACGTAAGGAAGTGAAGCAACAAGGGTCTGCCGTGCTGAGGCGGCACATTGCAACATTGCCAGGTCACGGCACACCACAACTGTTCAACCAACATCGACACATAGAGCTCTACAGGTGCAGCTCGAGTGTCTACAGGTGCAGCTCCTCACCTGCAGATCTGGTATACTGTACATGTGCTATGGTTCGCCGGTGGCTGTCTTCGCCGCCCTCTACCAGGATTTGTCACCACCTGGTAGTAGGCAAGCCTGCAGGATCCGGAATCCAGCAGTGGCCACCAATCAGCTAGAGTATCCAATACCGTCCACACCGATGAAGTATCGTGCAACTACCAACCAACCACACCCACGGTGTCTGCAGCATTGTGCTGCTCTGGGTTGACCAAAATGCTGTTGCTCCACTGTATATACATGCTGTACATACATGTGCCTTATGCCCCAGACTCACCGAGTGACCGCAACGTGCACAGGGGACCTCGCCGCCATGCTGCTGCATGTCACTGACATGCGAGGCAGAGCTTCACCCTTCTTCAATTGCGACCGCAGAGCACGAAGTTCCAGGCGAATTATACAGCAGGAGAAGTTGGTCTCAAACCTCAGCGAAGCCATTCATAAGCATGAGATCAAGAAGAAGAAATTGCCCTTTCCGGCCGCAAGGCCTTTGGGACGTATTTGGTGGCTGAGCCACACTGGCACACCAAGATTAGACCACCAGAGCATGACCGCAAAACCTCCAAGGGTGCTTTCTTCAGACGCAAAAGCTATGGTGCGCTGCAGCAGGTCAGTGTTGTCGAGCGCTGATGGTGCTGCAGCTTGCCATGCCATTCCCAAAAGCAGCTGCAATGCATTGCAACCTACAGCACACTAGGCAAGATTGAAATGATACCCGCCATCATGCCACAGCAGGCTCCAACGACTGCCTGAGCTGGCCCAGCTGTCGGATCATCTCAGCACACGCGGGTCCTTTGAAGCTGCTCCCATGCATGACTAGCAACATTTGGGGGTCCAGCTCCGCCAGCCGCTCCAGATGCTGCTTGGACTTGCTGTGCCAGACCCAGTAGTCAGTGATGTCAAACCACTTCAAACTGCATCAACACATACAGCAGATGACAGACAAAAATTTGGGCTTGCCATTTCAGACAATTGATGCAACAGACATCAGCTGACATCTGCTGCAATTAATATGCTCTAGGATGGTGCAAGGTCAACGCTAGAGTGATGTCAACGGCTGGTGCTCCTTGACTGAGAAGGCTGATGCATTGCATGCCAGCAACAGCGGGACAACTTACTCGAGTGCCTTTGGGTCCATTGCCTGTTGTACATGAGGGTTGTCAGCACCATGCTGTGTGAACAGGTCACCGGCAAACAGCGTTGATGTGCTGGTCTCATACAGAAACCCTGTGCCCCACCTGGCATCAGCAGCAGGAACAGCAGCACCAAACTGTTGTGAGAAGGAACCCAAGCAGGGGCTGTTGCACCTCACTACACCAGGCAGTCCAAGCAAACTAGTTCGAGGTTTGCTGCAATGAATGCTGCGGAAGCACTAATATTTGGCAGTATGAACTGCAGTCTATGCCAATCACACAGATTGATACATACTCTTCCACTTCTTTAAAGCAAGGGAGCTCTTCCACTTCCTTGCTTTGAAGATGTACCAAAGTCGTGAATAGTAAAGGTTGAAAGGTTGAAGCTTTGTGTCACGACTCACACAGCTCAAACACAGCATACTGTCTATCTGGCCAACAGAAGACACACAGACCAATACAGAAGACCACTGTACCAATATTCACCCCAGTCACCCACCCGTGAGGTGTGTGAGGTGTCCACAGGTACTTCACTGTCATGTCTCCAAGACTCAGCTCTTCACCATCTGACAGGCCCTGGGGGGATCTGATGAAGGCATCACTAGCAAACGTTCCCACCTCAACATTGCTGGCAATGGGGATGGCATTGGGAGCCTATGCAAGGGAAAACAACGGCACGTTACTAACTAGTAGAGAGGCGATCCTGTATCCTGACACACACATACTACGATAGTTTGAGTCGGGTAAACAAACAAGCACGGCCACAAGCCTTACAGGCTTGCTGCTGCCCATGGTTTGCCTGATGGTGTACTAGCGATAACAAACTTCCACTACCTCATTGCTCTGTGTGTTGCTATTGAGTATTATGCATGCTGTCCTGACGCCGCTCGATCAGATGCTGCAGGCTAGCTAGCAATGGGGTACGCTGTTTGTGAGTCTGCTACAACATCCAAAGCACAGACTGATGCTGCCTGTCAGCCCATCCACTGGCAGTCCTTGGCTGTTACAGTGGCTTACGAGTTTGCTGCTAGAGTTTGTAACGATTCAAAAAGTCAGATTGCATCAGCAGAATTCAAGATTTAGAACTGAGAATTCAGCAAAACTGTGATGAGCAAAAGCAACACCAGAAAATGAATAACAGTGGGCTCACCGCTTCCAGGAACATATTCATTGCCCCACACTCATCTCCCTCGCAGTGCGCATAGCCGATGTATGCCAGGTCAGACACGGGCATCACAGTCTCAATAGCAGCAGCAACAGCGGGGAAGGTACCCTGCAACTGCAAGTCAAACACTGTCAGCTGCAGGCACCCGTCACATACAGGTGCACAACAGACAAACAGCAGTTCATCCAGGTCACAGGGGCAGTAGCTGGACGTGGACACTACACCAGGCTGTAGCCATTGTAGGCACCATATGATGTGTTGCATCTGCAGTGTTGTTGGAATGTGCTGTTGGCAGCTGCATGGCTGCAGGATCTGCTGCACACCTTTATGCTTGTGTGCCACAGCAGCGGTTTGTCGTCTATCACCAAGAACTGGTTGAAAGTGAAGCCATGGGGAATCATGGGTAGCGGGGGGATTGGCACACTGATACGATATATACCTGAGAGCATAACATCAGGTGCGTGTGTGAGTGGCCGCCATAGGTCGGTTAATACAAGGAAGCAGTGCAATACTGTGAGCCTAGCTGAGCATATTGCAGCAGCCCGATTCCGAAGAGTCAAGTGATGCGAATGGAGCATGGTAGGGTTCCCCATGTTGCCCCCCTCTCGACTTTGTTGGGCAGGTCCCGGCCCAGAGGCTGCCCGCCTATGCGATGGACTTCACTTGTGCTCGAGGTTCTGCAACAGCTGTTGTGCCTACCAACATGCATGAGTTATTGCCACATTGTGGAATGCGTGCTGGTTGGCGTTTTATGGTGTACAAGATCACACACCCTGCCTCAGTTGGTGTCAGACACCGTGATCAAGGGGTGCTGCGGCCTGGCAGCAGTGGCTGCTCAACACACGTATGCAGCAGTCACAGCCGCCATCAGCAGCAGGACAAGCTGACGCTGTGGCTGATGCATGAATTATGTGTTGCAGATGATACACGATGTGGCGGGCTTATGTTTCGTGCTTTCGGCTTCTGGGCGTATTTGGCCGCTGTTGCTTGTTTTCTGCGGATCTCAATGTGGTTGTGCTGAGATGGGGAGACCCCCATGGAAAGGAATGCATCACAATGTTTCGTTAGCATTCCTACAGGAATTGCGTGTAGTAATGATGAGCATGACAAACACAGCATCAGCTTGCTGCAACACGTAAGGTAGCTACCTATATCCTACAGGAGAGTTGCATCTGACAAACAGCAAACTGGGGTCTCTGTTCCACGCAATACGATGCCCGTGATACCCAGTATCGGACTCAGGCATATCAGGATCTGAAAAAACCTCGCTATACAAACTTCGCAGTCGCAGCACCGACAGCATATGCTTGCAATTACCTCTCTTGGCGTCGCTGCCTTCGACCGGCTTGACAATGCTAGCACCTTCCACATGGTTGACAACACTCTCGGCGCCATTTATCACCTGCGTTAGTGCTTCGCCTGTCCCAGCAGCGCGGAAGTTGACGCCACGCTGGTTGGTTGCAAAGGCAGCATGCCGTAGCTCTGCAGGCTGCATGGCTGGCCTGCATGTCAGGAAGGGCTTGCCGAGGCTATGTGGCCTTGCGGTGATTGTTCCGTGTCGCTGCATGACTGGCAACATAGCTCAAACTGCCTTTTGGTCAGCGGTCGCCGAGGACACGGCCCACACTCCAAATGGTATGCCTTCAAGTCATCAGTGACCATGCGCATATCAAAACACCTTTGTGCATGCTCGAAGATGGCAGGCTCAGTTCGTGCATCCTACGGTGGGTTTACAGTTGTTACCACTGAGTGTCACAGCGACACCGATCTAGTGAGTGCGTGATACAACAGAAGCACAGTGGTATAACGCAGCAGTTGCACAATGGGTTATACCGCGCGACGAGACAACATCCCACGACCCGCAGAAACTCACCCCTAGGCTGACTGTACAGCTTCTACGTGGATCCAGAAGGAGAGTTGCATACGGTTCTTGCCACACCGTAGGCTGACGATGCCAAAACAGCTGCGGTCTGTAT
>NSMO01014505.1:0-19694 GCA_002588565.1 Coelastrella sp. UTEX B 3026 | reverse complement strand
TCAGCGACGAGAGCCCTAGTGCCATGCTCTTTGATCTCGACCAAATAGGTGCTACAATCACACACATACAATCAGAAGCTGGATACCCAGCAAGTGCTCTGCACACGGTAGCTGTCAAAGCAAACCCAGTAGGCAAGGTCCTGCAAGTTTTCAGGGACAGAGGCATGGGTGCTGAGGTCGGTCGGTATACTGCAAGCTTTGCCTGCATTTCTCAATCCATATGCGCCACCCAATTTCACAGCTACTCAAATCCGGCCAGCGCAACCGGCTAACCCAGCTGGGCATGCTTGCCTGAGCACTCAAAAGTTGGCAGCCCACATCCACATGACATCAGCCGTACAGTGGGTCCTTGCAGTCCATGAGCTACAGCAGTAATCAATGTATCACGTGGCCGGTGCAGGATGCAAACCAGCTGCCTGGCGGCTACAATCTACGCCGTACTGCATACATTCCAGGGTCACCCTTTATGCATGGCATTCCTGCATGTGCGCAGGCTGCCTCTCTGGGGGAGTTGGCCCAGGCCCTGCATGTGGGCTTTTCACCAGACAAAATAGTGTTCGACTCCCCAGCAAAGACCGTCAGCGAATTGAGGTACGCTGATGCGCTGATGTGCCGTATGCAGCAGCAGACATGCATTTCAGTTGCCCAGGGTTGTGCTTGCTGCAGTCACGTCAGAGAAGCTTGACACTCAGCAATAGCTACATAGTTTGCGTCTTGCGCAATTATCCTTAGTTTCACATCTCTCCACCGTCTCGTGGCATCCAGCTGACTCCTGCCTAGGGATCTTTGCTTTCACAACCAATGTAACATATATGACAATGAAAAACAACAGCCCCCCCCCCTTCAACTAGCAAATCACCCAGTTGATTATGAAGCAAGCACCTGTTCACACACAAATGTTCATGATGCTGATACGCATCAGCAGCTAGAGTGACAGCAAAGTGGTTGGGGTCATAAATCAGAACCAACAAACTGCAGCAGTCTAGCCTTTTGTCCTAGGGAAGTAGCTAGCACCGCTGTATGTATACACACACGGTTGGTAGGTATGCATAGTCAACTGGAGCAGCAGGTATAAACTACTGCGGCGCTCACAGCTGTCGTGCTATAGTGTCTCATTCACATGCTGCACACTTTGTTTGTGCTGCAGATATGCATTAGCAGCAGGAGCAGCAGTCAACCTCGTCAACTTCCAGCAGTTAGAACGCACTGCAGCACTCCTGGCTGTCCTGCTATCGTCTCTCATGCACAGAGTGCACATTTCGTTGGTGCTGTAGGTATGCATTAGCAGCAGGAGTGGCAGTCAACCTCGACAACTTCCAGGAGTTGCAACGCACTGCAGCCCTCATAGCTCAACAGCCGGATCTCCTGCAGCCATCAGCAGGACAAGAGCTGCAGCTCATTGGACTCAGGATCAACCCACAGGTACTGAGTTTTGCATTAGGAGCTACTGCTGTTGACGTTGATGTTGCTTTTAGTTCATCCAGCATGTTGCGGGCACTGACGAGCATAGTCTCTATGGTGAATCCGCTCAACGACGGCAAAATTGCACGGCTTCTGTCAAACAGAGTGCTGGCATGTGTCCTGTTGCTGTTAGCCTGTTACAACCTGACTGCGGGGGCTGGTGCATGTCTTACCAAAGCCAGGTTGCAGGTCAAGCTGTTTTGTTACGTCAGACTAGTGCTTAACCGCAGCTTGCCAGCACCAGGTTTCAATGCTAGCATGCTATATGCGAATGGGACCAGTTATCATGAGTATCACTGCGCTCAGTATCATGCCTGAACAGAGAGCCCCTGTAACCCATGCACTTGTGCTGCTGCTGCTGCCACTGCTGCTCAGATAGGTGAAGGCAGCATAGCAGCATTGTCAACAGGAGGTGCAGTCAGTAAATTTGGTTTCCCCCTACAGGTAATGACCTCTTTGCACAGGAACAACCGGCTGCAACTGCTGTCCGCCTCTCCATTATACCCCTGGCGCAACATGCTCTCCTTCCATGTCAGCTGCTCCCCCAGCTGACAAGGCCTGCAACCAGTCACAGTAATAGTTGAAGCCACAAAGCATGTACGGTGCACGCCACCATTGGTCCAGCCTTCCCGACAATGCTCCTGTGTACTGCTTGTTTTTGCGAACAACGGGCTGGACTGGTGTCTACCTTTGAAGAGCGCCCCTGGCTGAACATGCTCCACCTACATGTTGGTTCTTGAGGCCTACAAGTACATATACTGACACATGATGCCGCAAATCAATGCATGTACACGTGCAGTGCATGCTGCAATTGTTTCAGCACTGTGAGCATTGACAGTTCTCTTGTGTACTGCTTGCATTCAGGAACAACGGGCTGAACTGCTATCTGCCTTTCAGCAAAACCCCTGGCTTAACATGCTTCACCTACATGTTGGCTCACAAGGCCTACAACTAGACACCGTGATAGCAGGCATCAAAGCAGTTTGGGACTTACTCCAACAGATCGAGCAACAGTGTGGCGAAGGCAGAGTTAGAGTTCTGGATATTGGTGGAGGCCTCAGTGTCGATTTCACCACCGATGATCCCCCAAAGGTTTGTAGGCTTGGTACAGGGTTTAGCTTTTATGCTCGTACATGTATTGACATCCTTCGTCTATAAGCTACCCACCAGCGATAGCAGGATGGCCATTGCCCGCGCCCCATTTTAGAGGGGGAAACAACAACAATCAAAGCAGCGAATCTATCACTTCCATACTTGCATCCTTCGTATGTCACGTACCGGGCTCAGCCTGAGTCACTGACAGCCTGATTACCAAACTTACAAAGTTCATGTGGGTTGAGGGTTTGACTGAGCTGCACTTTGCATTGCTTACCAGCCCAATAACTATTTCAAGTTGTGTGCAGCTGCAAGCATTGGCATCTCATGAATCGCCTCTGTTAGGAGAATCGCCTGTCCACATTGAGGTTATGATATTGATGACCAGGTATCGAGTGTGCTCAACAAACAAGTTATGCCTGACTTGTGCTGCTTCTGTAACCACAGGATACCCTATTCCAACTTCAAGCTCGGTTGCTGAAACAGCACATACCAGAACTCTTCACCCCAGACTGTCACGTGCGCCTGATGACAGAGAACGGCCGCTCGCTACTTGCAAAAGCTTGCTGTGTTGCCAGCAAAGTGGAATACACAAAGTGGAGCGGCGGCCGGCACATAGCCGTGACACATGTCGGAGCGGACCTGTGCATGAGGGCTTGTTACATGCCTGATACCTGGGGGTTGAGGGTGTTTGTGTGTGATAAGGAGGGCCGAGCCAAGGAGGGGGCTGCTGGCGTCGAGCATGTGGTTCAGGATGTGGCCGGCCCTCTGTGCTTCCAGGTGCGACTGCGGCCTTTGTTTAGTGCCACTAGTGTCAAACAGTACAATGGTTTATGATTTATTGAGTAACAGTGTCAGTGCTGCTGTACGAGGGTGCGTCATAGGCCTGATACCTGGGGGTTGCGGGTGTTTGTATGTGGCCGGCTTGGACCAACGCATGTGAAGGGGCTGGCAGTGTTTACTACCATGGCGCAAGATGTCACTGGCCCCTGTCTTCCAGGTGGGTCTATAATCTCTGGCCGAGAATAGTATGCAACTGTCAGGAGTTTTATGTGTACTTATGCGCTGTTTCTTGTAAGTATAAGCGGTCATGTTGCAAGTTGAGTGTGTTTATACGTCGCCGATTGGAAGTAGTGCAGGTGGAGGGAGCTGCAGGCTTCAGCCTGTGGCGCAATATGTTGTTGTTAGCCTCTGTGCTTCCAGGTGCCTCTTGCATCACTGGCAAAGATGGGTATGTAACTGTCGGGGGTATCATGTGTACCTATGTGCTTGTTATCATTGATGTAAGCGGTCATGTCGCATGCCTGGTACATCGGGGTTGAGGGCGTTCATACTTGGCCGATTGTAATAGTAATGGGCTGCAGAGTCGACCTGCGATTGGATGTTCTGGAAGGCTGGTTCCAGTGTCTGTTCAGGAAGATCCAAACTTGGATCGAGTCTACAGTCAGTCAGTAGCACAGGAGAAGGGGCTGCAGGCTTGAGCCTGCGGCACATCGGATGATGATGTTAGCCTCTGCGCTTTCGGGTCTGCTTGCAGCCAGATAGGTGTCCTACTCAGCAGATGAGTTCCATCGATGTCGGGGCCATATCACTGCCAGCAGCGTGATGGTATCAGTCTTGTGTGGCATCACATTGGTGCTGCGGAGTAGAACATAGAGTTGAAAGCTGGCAACAGGGCATTTAATGTTGTATGGTTATCACTGGTTAGCCTGCCAACACGTTCAAGTGCACCCTCAGATCTGCTGCTGTGGTTGTTCTGCTGCTGCTGTTGTTTGCAGGGTGACAGATTGGCTGTTGCACGCAAGATGCCAAAAGCAGAAGTTGGGGACTTCATTGTGGTAGCTGATGTGGGTGCTTACACCTTATCTATGTACTCCAGGTAGGTGTGGGCAAACCCAATGCGTTTGGGATGCACTGGATAGCTTGTATTGCTGCCGCAGCAGGCGTACATATAAGCAAGCATATGTTCGAGTTGGCTGCCGCAGCCCAAATGCACAAAGGCAGTTGTCAGAGCTGCGGCTACAGCTAGGCTTATTGCATGTCAGCACAGCTGAAGTACAGCTATTGCAGCTGGCTGTACTATGCAACCTGAATGAGGTGCAGTATGTAGCAGCAGCAGCAATACAGTGGATGGACCTATCAAATCACACCCATTGTTCAGATGCATTCTAGCTCGGGTTGTTCTGATACAGCAGGTGATTACTCAAATATTAAGTGCTCAGTGAATTTTGACGTGACAAATGCAGCGATTGGCAGTTTGATGATTGTTGTGTTGTGCTGCAAGCAAACAGTCTCAGCGCTGCTGCAAGTGTACATGTATGATGCCGTCAGCAGCAGGAGCTCAGCATTTTATTTAGGCGTGTTGCGATGCATCAACATCTTGTTGTGCAAGAGGAGTGTGTCATGCTACAACCAGCCAAGCCTAGCCAGCTTCAAAAGGGATCTGGCTCCAATGCTACTGACATGGCCCTAGAGGCTTTGCATCATTGCTTGTTTTTACATTATGCATTCCCCACAAGTTCATACAAGAGTTACTGGTTCAATCGTGCATTGTTTGGTGTTTGTAGGTACAACAGCCGCTGTTCGCCACCGGTGTATGGCTACAGATACACTGGCGATGGCCCTGCAAAGCTGGAACTGCTGAGGGCAGGGGAAACATTGGAACAAGTATTGCAGTTTTGGAATCAGCAGTAGCTGTTAGTGCATGTGAGATGCTGCTGCTTTCACAGCGGTGGAAAAGAACAAGAATTTTGGCTCATGCAGCTTTGAGATATTGTGCTGCTGTGTTGGTAACCTTACCCGTCAGTATGGCAGCTGGCTGCTGCTGCTGACCCATGTGCGTAATTGAAATGCACCTGACTTTCGCTGCAACAAGGCGTGCATTGATGACGGCTTATAAAATGGAGTCTCCTGGCCGGTGTGCCTGCTAGGAACGGCTCGGAAGTGGGAAGCTCCGACACATCGGCTACCATGTTCGAACTACCCAGTTTGGTAGGTGCCTTGAAGGGTCCGCACCATGCGCGCAACCTGTAGATGGTTTTTTGTAAAGTAAAAGAAAATGTTTCACGTGTCAGAAGGCGCTGCACGGCTGTTGTGCGCCAACTTGTGTTGCAGCAAGATTCAAATGCTTTCGAATGCCACGGCTCGTTCATCTGCTGTGCAGGCTCAGGCGACCTATCCAGCAGCTTGCAGCCTTGTTTGCGGCTCCTGCCTTTGATTCCAAATCTTCGTGGGCCGTTTGTGGCTGATCGAAGTCACTGAAGCAAGTTTCCCTGCATCCTGGTCACGTTCGCCACCCTTGAGGCATTCCATGATGTTGATATAGTTTTTTTGGGTCTATCATACTCTGCAGCATGGCTACATTTGTGCACTTCGGAGTTCCGTTGTCAACAAGCAGAATGGCCAACATACCCGGAATGGCCTCGCAGCAGCCGCGAACCAAACCAAATGGAGGCAAAGCTGCCGCTTCAAGCGGCCTCAAAGCCAAAAAGCAAGTGATCATTGAGGACGATGACGAGGTGCGCACCAGCCATCGCAGCACCCAAGCGATGAGCAATCACCGATCCCGCGGCCTAAGGCGCACTCAGCGCATATACACTGTTTCTACCGGCAATGAGTGCCTGTATGTGCTGCTGTTATGGCCAGAGGGTGTAGGGGCATCAGATGGTTGGAGCAGCACCTGCCTTCAACGCTACTGTCAGGGGCCGCGGCTCTCGGCAAGTCCCAGACAATAAAGGCGCCTTGTTCGAATCCACAGCACAAGAATCAGAATACTTAGATAGTGTGGCGTCTGCTGCACGCTGCAATTGCTCGCAGCATGCAGCTGCTTGCACATAGAAGTGCACTGTGTCAGCGCCCATAACTGTCACCATCAAGCGCCACAAGCGATCTCACCCCCAGTCTTCACTCACCGCCTGCGATATGTCGCTGACATGTCGTTCTCTCAACAGGAAATTGGCGATGACGCAGAGGAGTACGAGAACTTTGCCAATGTCAGCACTTCTGCCCTTGAGACCTTTGGCTTGTCACCCCACCCTAGCCCAGTCTGTGAGGCTGCCACACTGTCATCTGTACCAAGTCCCGAGTGCGGTTACTCTCTCAAACTGCCAGCCCATGTGCTCAAAAGTAAGTAGCCTGGTGGTCAATCAGCCTGCTGGATCGCCAAGAAATGCCATCCTTGTGGAGCATCTTACCCTGCAGGACAGCAGTTGCTAAACCCATTGCGTCATCAGCAAATCTGGCATGGTCCCTGAAACATGCTGACAGATGATTATTGATAAATGGTGCAAGATGCACACTGCAAGTACAGACATACAATGAGGGCAGCAGGCAATACTAGGTGCCCTGTCCTGCACCACAGTACCGTTTGGGACAGTCCGAGCTGTAACAGTCTCACAGCAGCGATGCCAGAGCTGCGCAAACACACATGCGCAAACACCCTAATCACGCTTCTTCATTGCTGCTCGTGCTGCTGCTGTTCTACCTAGGTGGTGCAATCAGTGCCCTGCAGTTTCAAGCAGTGCGGCTAGCATGTGCAAGACATGAGCAGAAGCTGCCGGATGGGAGCAGAGCAGGGTTTTTCCTGGGAGACGGTTAGTAAAATCACTGCCTGCGCTGTGGACGGTTCATCTATAGTGTGTCTGGTTCGTTAGCATACCAGTGCACCGACAGTATGTGCTGTTCCTGCAGCTACGGCAGGTCTGGCTAGAGACCTCTGCTCTTCCTTCACCTTCTTCAAGTGAGATCTGCGCACGTACATGCGCTCACGAGCACAGTCAGTCTGTGCACAGTATGTAGCTCGTGGCCCATGGCTAACCCCGGGTACTAGGAGCAAGCTGCTGTGAGGTCTAGCTGCAAGGAAACAGCCTCTTTACATAAGTATTCAGCCTTTGTAGTCACATCTTTGCTGAGGGGGCTGTGTCTTGTTCTGCTTAGGTCCTGGAGTCGGCAAGGGCCGCCAGATTGCTGCAACCATCTTCAACTACTTCTGCAGAGGCAAGACCAAGGTGAGCAATGAATTGACGTGTAGCCAGGCACCCAAAGCAGTTGACTGCTGCCTTGCAGCTGGCCTGCAAATCCCATAAGTAAAGCACGCCCTTCCATCAGATCTGAAATGCATGAGCGTTGACAGTGCGGCAAGAAACTTCAGTTGTATGCTTGCAGCAGCTGTATCCTTGGGCCGAGCCTGACCATGTTCTGCAATGGACTGGTCCAGTATGATGAATACTTGCCCCTTGTCAAGATTAGTTATTTTGAATGCTGCTGCAGGCTGTCTGGGTGTCCGTCTCGTCAGACCTTGTCGTAGATGCTCGCCGCGACTTGGAGGCCCTCGGCATGCTGGAGTACGAGCCCGTGCGGCTGCACGACCTCCGCCAACTCAAGCCGCGCAAGGGCAAGCCGCTATCATCGCTGCCCGGCCTCGAGAGCGGCATCCTGTTTTGCACGTATGATCTACTCTGCAGCGGATCAACAAGCGCTAAGAAAGCAGGCAAAGGCAAGGGTGCCGCGAAGAGCAAGGCTGTCAGCGCGGCAGGTCGTAAGGGCTCAACTGGCTTGTTCGGTGATGAGAACCTTCCGCCGTGGGAGCGGAGCGGGCTACCGGACGACGAGTGGGCACCGGAAGCGGAGGAAGAGACAGAGTGGGAGGAGTTCGGTAAGTCGACATCTCTCAGAGTATATAAATATATAGCCTCTTGCCTGGCTGTCATTCTTCTATAGCCCCAGTGCCATGGTGTGTTAGTAGCACTGGCCGGGAGTAACGGCTCAGCGATCACACAGCAGTCAAACTTGACCTGTTCATAGCTTTCTAGTGCCACCTTAGAGGGCTGCTCTGCCTGACACCCAGCAACCCACACTAATCACACAGCTGTGTTTTACTTTCACCAAAGGCTGCTGTTCAACAATGTCCAGCCCTGCAGCATTGACTCAACACCACCTTGAAGTTGTCAACACCTGCTGCATTCTGCTGCTACTGTCAATGCACCTGCAGGCCCCGGGTCTCGCCTAAATCAGATTGTGGAGTGGCTGGGTGATGGCGATTATGTAATCGTCCTGGATGAGTGCCACAGAGCCAAAAACTGCATCCCCAGAGACAAAGAGAAGGAATCTTTCCCTCTGGACTTTGGCCAAGATGATGACAAACCATCAGCTGCTGCATCTCTGGGTCAGAGGCTGAAGAACTCTGGAGTTACAAAGACTGCTAGGGTGAGCTGGGGGTCAAATGAATGCGCTTTGCGTTATAGTGATTGTGCAGCATTCTGTAAGTGGGCTGCTGCTAGTACTTCAGTGTGGCTACCAAGTACGATTGGCAACTGCTTTGGTTTACTGCAAGCTGAGTGACTTTACTGGATAGCTTTGTGTGTGCTGAAAACGGTGTCCAGAATCAATGCCCCAACCATACTCGAATATCTCAGCTCTTGCTGCCGCTGCAGTACCTCTGCAGCAGCTGCAATCCATGTGTCGCGAGAACTCATTCAACTTGCAGTTACAAGAACTTTACTGACATTCTACACACCGCGTGGTGCACCACTTCTGTTTCGCTATGTTATATGTATCATGCAGGCTGTGTGTGAGCTTCCGAGGCATTGCCCCAATGCTTGTGTAGTGTACATGACAAAAATATGAACCTCTTGAAGACACCGCCCACTGAGTCATGCTCACAAGCGTTGCGTGTCTGCTTGCTGTCTTGCAGGCTGTATGTGAGCTTCAGAGGCGCTGCCCCAACGCCCGTGTGATGTACGTGTCAGCTACTGGTGCCAGTGAGGCAGAGAACTTGTGCTACATGGAGCGGCTAGGCCTCTGGGGCCCAGGCAGTGCTTTCCCAAGCAAGGCAGAATTCGTGGGACTGCTCAAACAGGTACAGATCGTGTGATTTAGGGTCTGATCTGCTGCCTTTGGCTGTCTGCACGTGACTGTGGTTGTTGGGCGGTATAGCAAGTGACATCATATCATGGTCGTTATGAAATAGAGTTCATCTGTGGCTTCTGATGTTGGCAATAAGCACCTAGGCGCAGTTCGTGGGCTTTCTCAAGCCTAGAAGACTGATACAATGCAATTCAACCCAGGTGTCCCTGCTGTAGACCTTTGGCTGTGTGCATGCACGTGTCAGCATGCAATGACCTGATGTAACCTGTTTTGGCACCCAGGTTGGCTTCTGCAAGATCAAGATGAGTTGCTTCATGCACCACTGGTTGACTCACAACTTACACTTTTGTCACTTTGCTGCTGCTGCTGTGGCTGCAGGGCGGCATTGGTGCCATGGAGTTGGTTGCCATGGAATTGAAGGGAGCTGGCTGTTATTTGGCTAGAACACTCAGCTGGGCGGTGAGTGTGAAATCAGCGGCTGCAAAAGCAGTATTCAGCCTAAAACCAGTGGCAGCCTCAGTCACATCAGCAGTAGATAGTACCGTCCAAGACAGTGAAAGTATCTATATGGGTTCTTGCCTCGCTATGACTTTCTACTCTACCTCTGTCTCACTTGCTGTCTGCCAGGCTGATTGCCTGCTGTAGGATGAGAGACCGGGCAGGCTTTTGTTTATGAACATGAATAGCAAGAAACGCCGAATTGCGAATGAGGACACACACTGGGCTTCAAAAGCAGGGCAGCACTAAGATTCTGCCGCTCCCGGGCGGTCTCTGTTGTTGCCGATCGCCCGACTTATGTTCCACTTTAGGTCTTGTGTTGGCTTGGTTCCAATTATCTTTGCCCACCGCAGTAAGGTCACTGTCGCTGGCTTCATGCTGTGTACAGGATGTGAAGTTTGAGACGGTGGCTATTGACGCCTCACCTGAGTTTGTGACCATGTATGATGCAGCAGTAGCAGTTTGGCAAGACACTCGACAGTTCATGGTGGACAACGAACTGACTGGGGGCAGATGGGGACAGGTGGGATATGATGAGCATGCTGCTGTTCTGGATTGCAGCTTGCACAGTCAAATGGAGTTTTCCTGCAACAGCCTCAGTCCTGTCAGTCAGCCCAGGCGCTCCCGTTGCCTGCCGGCTGATTGTCTAAGAAGACCAGACCCAACCCATGGCTCAAATGCAATCCATCCTTGGACTTTCTCAGCTCGGGTATAATCCATTACCTACACTGATGCCTACAGTAACACCAGCACCTTATCAACCCCACTGCTGCTGCTATTCACCCTGCAGTCCAACTCCATGTCTCAGTTCTACGCTGCCCAGCTACGCTTCTTCAGACAGCTTTGCACAGCCGCCAAAGTCGACACAGTCGTCCGGCTGTGCCAAGAAGCTTTAGCCGCAGGGATGTGCCTCGTGATCGGTCTACAAAGCACTGGAGAGGCTCGTACTGCTGAGTATGTTGCAGCCATGGCGCAGGCGAAGGGTGCTGATGATGATTCATTGACATTTGACAGCTTTGTAGAGCCGGCTGCGCTGATTCTGAGCAACTTTATTGAGAGAACCTTGATGGCATTCCCGGGTGAGAATGGTTTTCTGGGTTTGCTATTGGCGGGGCTTCGAAAGGGGTCCCGAGAGGGTGAACAGCTGTGCTGTTGCATTGCGCAATGCTGGCTTCAAGGCATTAGCTGTTTTGCTCCCCTGTTGTTGTCCTGCTACTGCTCTTTTCATGCAACACACTGCTAGCTTACAACTTATTGTTTGCCAATCCTCAAAAGTGTCACATTAGTGCAGACATCAGGGCTCACGCAAACAGATAACGCTGCGTTTTCACAGGTGCAACGTCTCTGCTGACCCGTGCTAAGAATCTGGTCCTGCCTAAGAACCCCCTCGATGATCTGATTGACCGCCTCGGTGGCGCTGACAACGTTGCAGAGATGACTGGCAGGAACAAACGGATGGAGCGGGACGTAGCTAGCGGTAGCTACAAGTATGTCAAACGTACCGACTTCTACAGAGGCTGCAGCGTGGATGATGTAAGTCGTTTTGCCTGATGCGTGTCTGCAGATCATGTTGATATAATCAAAATGAATTGACAGTGAATACATCACACTTGAAATCTTGTTATAGTCTGCTGCATTGTTATGCAACACAGACTGTCGGTGCACGAACCAGCTTAAAAATGTATACAGAGTATGTAGTGTGTCAATTGCACTCCGGGCAGGCAACAGAATGTATGCATTCAGATGTGATTAGTATACACTATATGAGATTCTATGGCGCACAGGCTGTCAGCACTTTGTGACAATCTTGCATGCACTGCAAAGAGTCCTTCAATGTTGGCCATAAGCAATGCTCGTAGCATCCGGTCAACAAAACCGAACCCTTGCATGCCTTCCTGTCTCTTGCAGGTGAACATCCTAGAGCGAGCCGCCTTCCAAGAAGGCCGTAAGAAGGTTGCCATCATCAGTGATGCTGCATCTGCTGGTATCAGTCTACATGCTGACAAAAATGCCAAGAACACAGCTCAGCGTGTGCAGATTACACTGGAGTTGGCCTGGAGTGCTGATAAGACTGTGCAACAGCTCGGCAGAACACACAGGTGTGTGGTGTGCGGGGGGCCT
Organism: Coelastrella sp. UTEX B 3026; assembly: GCA_002588565.1. Taxonomy (NCBI): domain Eukaryota; kingdom Viridiplantae; phylum Chlorophyta; class Chlorophyceae; order Sphaeropleales; family Scenedesmaceae; genus Coelastrella; species Coelastrella sp. UTEX B 3026. Next base: position 7,655 of record NSMO01014505.1, on the reverse strand, counting down.
TCTCGGTTAGTTCCCACTTTGCGTCTCGGTCTACTGCCTGCATCGTGCATGTTGTTTCTTCTTGGTTGGTGATTCAGAGTTCAACTGTACATCCTACCCCCGTATGTTTTTGTGAGTCTTTCTGCTATTTCAGCTGCCTGTTGGTGCTCTGTAGCCCAATCCTACAGATCCTCTGTGGCAATGCAGAATTCAAGCCACTAGTCGTCTTTCATTAGCTGCCTGTTTGTGCTCTGTAGCTTACTATACAGCTCAACATCCCAGCCAATGCACAATCCAAGCAACTCACTGTTTTCATTGCTGCTTATTCATTCCAGGTCTAACCAGGTGAAGGCTCCTATCTACAAGATTGTGTCCACCAACATATGTGGCGAGCATCGCTTTGCCTCAGCAGTGGCACACAGGCTGCAGCAGCTGGGTGCTCTCACACAGGGTGATAGGAGAGCAGCAAGTGCTAGCGAGGCCATGGCGGCATTCAACTTGCAGACTAAGTGAGTACGGAAAGGATTGTTCTGAATCTTTTTTGCTACACAATACAGAGCCAGCATGAGGCTGCATGCTCTTGATACTATGGTATGTGTATGGCTGCCAGTTGAGTACTAAGATGGTGGTAGGAGAGCAGCGAGTGCTAGCGGGGCCATGGCCGCATTGAGCTTGCAGACTAAGTGAGTACACCATGGGATATGTTGAGTCTTTTGCTGCTACATGGGATAGAGCCAGCACGTAGGCTTCAGGTTGTTGAAATGTGTGTATGTATGGTTGCCAGTTGAGTATTGAGACAATAGAACATACATGCAGAGGGTACCAGGAGGCAGCAAGTGTTAGTGAGGCCATCACAGCATTGAACCCGCAGGCAATGTGGGTTTCGGGCTCTGCACGCCCACCCAGGAGCCAGGGATATCATCATCCGAAAGTAGCATGTCGCGGTAATGACATAAAATCGTGCCTGATTGCACAGCCAACAACATAACTGAGATCTTAGCTGTGACTTTTGTTCGAAGTGCTGCTGCATGCATGTCACAACCCATGCTCATGTGTTGCTGCTGCTACGTTCCTGCTGCTGCTGCTGCTAGGTGGGCTCGTGAGGCTTTGCGTATCACGTTGAACCTAATCCAGGTTGGTGGCTACAGCAAAGACCCATCATACAACACACTGACGCCCCCATGGCTCGAGGATATGATGAGAGAGGGACTGCCTGAGGACCAAGACTTGCCAGAAGTCGGTGAGTGGAAGATGGAATCAAACCCGTGCACTGCTATGCTGTTTGTCCTGTCTTGCTTTGTGTTTTTAGCCACGTACTGGGGCTAATGCTGTCTTTGGGCCGGAAAATCTGCTGGAGCAGCGTCTGAGTAAGCTCAGCAAGTGCAACGCCTGAGTCCGTATGAGCTCCAATACAACCTATGTAACTTGTGAAAAAGTAGCTGCGCAGCGACTCATGAGCCAATGCAACAAGATGCATGCGCCGGCAAAGCTGCAGCGCCATATTGGGGGTCGCCACTCAAATGTCCTGTGACTTATGTTACAAAGTAACCAACATATTTGTGTCACACTGCAGGTACCATTGAGTACATCAGGCGTCGCACAGCTGTCCTGAATCGCTGGTGTTCAGAAGCCAGCCTGGAGCTTTCTGCAGTGGGTCTAGAGGCATCAAAGACCAAGAACAACCCTGCTATCAACACGGTGCTCAACCGCCTGCTTGGCATGAGGGTGGCAATGCAAGCCCAGGTCTTTGCATACTTCAGTACTGTAATGGATAAGGTGCGGTTTAGCTTGCATTGGGTGGATGTAGCTGCAGTGGGTGCGGTTTAGCTTGCATTTGGTGCGGTCCAGCTTGCATTGGGTGGGATTCAGCTGCATTGGGTGCGGTTTGGCTTGCATTGGGTGCGGTGTGGCTTGCATTGTGTAGCTTCTTACATATCCACCATGAACACGTGTGTAACAAGGCCATGGGCGGGCCCTGAAATGTCGGCAGCACTGTACTGGCGCTTCTGCTGCTACTCCTGGGCAGGTGTCGGCAAGCATGCACGTTTTATACTAATGATTGCTACTGGTCAGCCATAGCCATACAGCCATCAGCCTCCACTGCAGCTGGCATATGGGTTTGCATTGTCATGCTGCCGTCGAAAGGGCAGCACTTTGAAGGCTGGACTTCTTTGTCACAGCCAGCTCACCCCTGTATGAGCATTCATTGTGAATGTCTCCACATGAACAGCCGTTGGTTGTTCTGTGCTGCAGGTTGTGTCTGAGGCGAAGAGGAATGGCAGCTATGATGCAACGGGAATCATCAAGCCAGGCTGTGAGAAGATAACACTAGGGTGCGTCACTGAGCTAGTACTGTAGCGTATTTGAATGGTTGCAAGGATGCCAAGATAGAAAGGGCTGGCACAGGTGGCCGGAGAGGTCTGTGGAAGCTTGATGCAACCGGCGAATACACCGTGGCTGCTGCAGTGTTGTGCTTGCTGACAGCTCCTTGCCTTCTGATGCAGGATGCAAGGTCCCTGAGGATTGTTTACGATGCAAGCGCCCTGTAGTGCAGTGAACATGCAGGCACTTGTGTTGCATTTGATAGTTGTTTCATCTGTCCGGACAAATGTGATGGTACTCACTGTTGCTGTTGTTCTGATTGCTGTCTGCTGACAGGTCGAGTGTAGTGATCTGCGAGCATCCCAACGGCGCTGCGCCGACGAGTCATACCATATTCGACATGGACAGAGGCGTGCCTTTCGCCAAGGCCAAGAAGCTGCTGGATGACGAGGTACGTGGTGACTCGATTTCTAGCTTCAGAGCTTGATATGGCGTTCGCATGTCTTTCTAGGGGCACAATGGCGTGCGCACGTGCGTCCCAATATCAGGCGTATGCGTATCGCTATGCAGCAGCATCCGAGCACTACAGTCCACCTGCATGAAAGTTTGTAAGAGCTCAATATTTGCTGCTGTGTAACCGCAATCCCACTTGGTGCTTTACTGCAGGTGGCCAGAATTCGCGCAGAAGAGGGTGACGTCGCCGCAGAGCGCTGCGGTGCCGGGTTCTACTTCTCGGAGTCCGCTACCACCCGGTTCATATCCCTGGCACTACCTCGCAACGAGCGCGGCAAGCATGAGAGAAGGATTCGTGGAGTTCGGATCATGCAGGCAAACTACTTTAGGCTCGTGAGGCCCGCTACAGGTGTCGGTAAATCGGACATTCACCTCTCGGACTTCAGAGCCGTGTTTACCCGCATCAACAATCTGGTGCAAGCCGAGCGCGACTGGACCAAGCAGTACAACCAAGGTTCGTGACGGTTTGACTTGTGAACACGCAGCCGTCATCGAGCTGTGATCTGACGGGAACCGGCCGGGGCGTCGCGGGTCACTCGGTGCTTCTTTTCTTCTGCGGATTAGTGAATAAGAAATTGCACAGGTCTGGTTGCCACAGCCCGCAAACTGCATGTCCCTACACCAGAACCGCAGCTGACAAGAGTCAGCCGCACAACCCTCTCGTCAGCCCAGGATTTACCATAATCATCTTGTGCTTCAACCACAAAATGCATTAGCTATTGTGCATCATACCAATAGCACATTTCAGCAGTAACCAACTTGCATCATGTCATACTTGTCATATGATATGTTACATATCATTGTAACATATGTCATCTTGTGATGTGCAGGTATGCAGCAGCGGCTGCAGCCGCAGCATCTGATCACTGGCAGCGTGCTGCCCCTGCTGAAGACCATCACAGAAGTACTGAACAGATACAGAGAATCAAGCTCGGGACGTATGCGCAGGCTGCAAGTAAGTGTTCTCACACAAGGGTTTTGTAGATTGAATTCTCTTCGCAAATCCGGGTTGCAGATGTGAGATTCCATACTAGACAGTTGGCAAATGCTTACAACTACATCATGGACAACAACTGCTTTTGGTTGTTCTTAGTCATGTGGTGTGAGGTGTGGTGACAGCACCACGCAACTCCTGCATGTTTGACGCAATGCACGGACCCTTGTGTCTTTCTAGCGATGCATGGCACACAGGTTTCTGTCGATAGTAGTGATTGACAATCCTATCTGCTGGTCTTCTTTGCAGTCATAAATGCCGATATAGTAATTTTGATGCAACCTCAAGAATTACATGGCATGAGAAAATGTTGTTATCCCCTCCAGAATCGTCCACTCATACAGCACTGACATTGTGCTGTGCGTGCTGCGTGCATTATGTTGCAGCTGATGCGTGTGGAGACCTCTGACGACGTGCTACAGCGCTTCATCGGTGTGGCAGTACCCAATGAAATCATTCTCAGAGATCTGCTCAGTGCTATCAAACAAATGGAGAATCTCACACCAGAGCAGAAGTTCAGAAGGCAGCAAGCTGCCAAGCAGAAAGAGAGTGCTGTCAGCAAGATTGCTGCTGCCGCTGCTGCATTTGGTGTCAAGCTGCCTGCTGCCCCTGCTGCTGCTGCTGGCAGCAGTCCCGCGAAGCCAGCGGCGGCAGCAGCAGCAGAGCCGGCGATTAATCCTGCTGTTGCTGCTGGGATGGATCCAGCGGTGTTGGCTTTGCTGCAGCAGACAGCAGCAGCAGTGAACACGTCAGCAGCACTGCTAGATGACGAGGCAGATGCTGCTGCTGCTGCTGGCAGCAGTGGAGCGGCAGCAGCAGTAGATAGCGACTCAGATCAAGATCAAGGAGAAGCAGCCAACACTGGTGGCAGCAGCAGCAGCAGCGAGGATGAGTCTGATGACGAGTCTCTAAAGCAGCGTCAGTCTAGGCGTAGAAAGGCGACTCGTCGCGCTGGCAAAGATCGTATGACTCGTGCTGACGTGGCTGCTGCTGAGCGAGCAGCGGCTGCTGCCAGAAAGGCCGACGGCCCGGCAGCAGCAGCAGCAGTCGTTACTGAAGGCCTTGCTGCTGCCGGCCTGTGGGAGGACGGCAGCAGCGATCTGATGATGCGCAAGGGCGGAGCAGCAGCAGCAGGAGGGGGCGGTACAAGGTGGCAGAAATTTGCTGCTGCTGCTGGCAGCGGCAAAGGTGGTGGCACGGCAGCAGCAGCAGGGCGAGGCCGGAGGGGTAGGGCCAGCGTCAAAGACTGGATGGTGTCTGATGACGAGGACGAGTACCTGTCAGGTGGCGAGTCATCTGGTGAGTGTTGCTTTTGGTGTTACTTTCTTTACTCTCCGTTGTTATGACTGTTAGCGTAGCTTTGGCCCATGTATCATGCACTGTTTGGCACACTATCCTGTTGCTGTAACAAAGCACGTCAGCAGTCGAATGACAGCCAAGGCTTTGATTATTTTAAGGAATCGGCCTTGCTACTCAATCGGTTGTGTAACCCGCTCTTCTTTGGTAGTAGCTGACAATGTCAGCCTGCTGGATGCTCTTGGCTTGTGTATATAGCTGGGTCCAACAATCATCAAAGTATATTTTCTAGCTGGGAAATCATTTGGTGGCTCCCTGCCTTACACACCTGTGCTTATGTCATACGCTGCTGTTACTCTTGCAGATGAAGATGTGGCAATCGCTGACTCATCGGACGATGACGTGGCAGTTGTGAGTGACGACAGCAGCGATGACGAGCGGCAGCAGCAGCAGCGGCCCACACGGCGGCAGCCGGTGAGGCGCGGCAGAGCCAAGCAGCAGCAGCAGCAGCAGGATAGCGAGGAATCTGAATCATCAGATCTAGATGTGTCAGATGATGTTACAGATCCGGCTGAGCTTCCAGGTGCCTGGGGCGCAAAGCGTAAGCGTGCAGATCGCGCTGCTGCTGCTGACGCAGAAATGGTCGCTGCTGCTGCTGCCGCCGCCATGGCATCACTGGCAGCAGCAGGCGTGGCAACTGGTGCTGCTGCTGAGGAAGAAGAGCGACTGCTGCGCAAGCAGCGCCGTATGGATCACCCCGCTGCCAAGTGGCAGCAGCGCCAACAGCAGCAGCAGGAACAAGGTGAGGAGGTGATCATTGATCTGAGTCAGCATGATGATGAGGAACAGCAGCAGCAGCCAGGGGCTGAAGAGCAAGGCCCAGCTGCTAATAGCAAGCAGCAGGACAGTGAGGAGATTCCAATGCAGCAGCAGCAGGACAAGGATCTGGCAGCAGCAGCAGCAGCAGAGTCATCTGATGATGAGGATTTCAGATCTGTTGATGATCTGCCAGAGTTTGTCAGGCCTTCCAAGAGATCCAAGTCCTCTAAGACTGCTGCTGCTGCTGCCGCTGCTGCCCCAGCAGCAGATGATCAGCCTGCTGCTGCTGCTGCTACCAAGCGCCGTGGTAGGCCACCAAGCGCTAACAAGAAGTCAGCTACACGGGCAGCAGCAGTGGCAGCAGCAGCAGTGACTATCAGCTCCAGAGGCCGGATCAGGAAGCCCAAGCTGCTGCCAGATGATTACGTAACCCTGGATCTTGCAGATCTGGCAGCACCTGCTGCTGCTGCACCTGATGTGGAGCAGCAACAGCAGCATGAATCTGGATCTGAGTCCGAGGATGATGAGCCTGTGCTCGGAGATTTGCTCAGAAAGTCGTCTGAGGCCGGCAGCAGCAAGCAGCAGCAGCAGGAGTCCTCAGAGGCAGCAGCAGCAGTGCCAGCAGCAGCAGCAGAAGAAGAAGATCAGGATGTTGAGATGGCAACTGAGGCTCCACCAGCAGCTGCTGCTGCACAGGATCCTGAGGATGGTGTTGATATGCAAGCTGGTGCTGCTGCTGCTGCTGAGTCACCAAAGCAGCAGCAGGACACAACTCCATCACCTTCACCAGCAGCGGCAGCAGCAGCCAGTCCAGATCACGATCTAACAGAAGCCTCTCTCAAGTCCAAGGTTCTGTCACTGCTGCCAGAGATCGCTGCTGCTGTTCCTGAGGGTGAAACCCTAAGTGTCAAGGCAGTTAGGTTGGCAGTTGAGTCAGCAACCGGGTGGAAGCTGGCGGGAAGCTACAGATCAGTGGTTAAAGATACGTGTCAGCAGTGGGTTGCTCACCAGCAGCAGCAGCAGCAGGAAGATGGGGAGGGTGGTGTGAGTGAAGATATTCTGAAAGAGGTTGTGCTGAAGTTGCTCAATGAAGGTAAAAGATAAGGTTTAGGGGCATCGCAGTACCATCACACTTGCAGAGACATCCGCAGCTTGTTATGTATAGTGGACAGCACCAACCCATGGTTCGCTTGTATAGTGGACAGCATCAACACATGCTTTGGATAGAGATTCTAGTGCATTGGTTTTCATGCACAGTCATTCAGTCAGTTGGCAGCAGCAGCCACTTACCCGCAACACAAAGAAATGTTGTACATTGGTTCCGCAATCTTACTGGATCGTGTGGTGGTGGTGGTGATGATGATGATAATGATAATTATTCAGCTGCAAGCAGCAGCAGCCACTTACCCTGCATTCAATGCCATCTACTGCCATCCAAACTCGCCATTCAAGACATAACCATCAAATGTCTAACCCTGATTTGTCACTTGTTTCTGCTGTGCAGCTGACACAACTACTGTGAGCTTCAAGACCATCAGGCTGGGAGCAGCAGCAGCACTCGGCCTGGAAGATCTACCTAGGGGCCCTCTCCGTGATCTAGCCAAGCAGGTAGTGCAGGATTACCTGCTGCAGCCTGAGCAGCAGCAGCAGCAGGATGAGGACCTGGCAGCAGCTGCTGCCAAGCAGCAGGAGGAGTCCAAGGTTGCTGATCAGCAGCAAGAGGATCTGGCAG
>NSMO01014504.1:0-19696 GCA_002588565.1 Coelastrella sp. UTEX B 3026 | reverse complement strand
GCCTGCAACACATGTATACAATACAGTGAACGGCGGCAGTCGTTCTGGGTGGTTCTGATGCATAACTTGCTTATCAATAATTGTTATACAGCACCAGCTGCCAGCTTCAGTGAAGCAACGTGATGGATAACTGCTACTGGTTGATAGATCCAGGCCTCGGTGGTCAGAGGAGCGCCCATGTATATAATCTGTGTTTTTAGTATGGCCCGTTTCAGCTAGTATCATGGCACCTATCCAGTCAACCACGGCAAGTGCGCGTCATATTGCAGACATAACCAGCTTCCCACCAGTATGACAAAACCAAACTCCCACAAATTCATTAGATGAGTTTGTTGACATCTTTACCTGATTCATTCTGGCCAGCTGTTGTTTGGTCACGTCAAACGCCTTCTTGCTTTCTGGGTTTACTTCCACACACACCACTTCTCTGGCAGCACCAGCAGCAGCAAGAGAGAGCCCGATCACACCACAACCCGCATAGTACTCCACAACTGATGAGCCGCGGGGTGTGGCCGCTGCGATTGCTGACAGGCACTGCTGCATGGCACCGTAGTTGGCCTGTAGTACAGCAGCAGCAGCAGCAGCAGTAGTGGTGCAAAGCTACTGAGCCTGTCAATCTGAAATTTCACCAGCAGCAGCATGCGACAGACCAGTAGCACTTGAATGGGGAAAAACTCTATAACAAAATGAGCCCCTGAGTGCTGCCAGCTGTGATGGCTGACGAGCACAGCTGCACGGCACCATAGTTGGCCTGTGGACAAAAGCAGCAGCAGCAGTAGCAGCATGGCCTGGGGCCTTGATCCCAACAAGCACACAGTGTCATATTGAGTGCTGGCAACCTCACCCTGCCACCAGGGCGCAGCAGAACCTGAAATGGTCACAACAGCAATTAAGCTTATGTCGCGGCTTTGTGATCACTCACAACCACCTCTTCACAGCCATTTGCGACTTTGCTGCTATCCAAAAGTTCTGCCAGCCAAACTGCTAGATAAACACAACCAAACGCAGAAGCACGGCCATTCCAACATGTAGTTGTTCGTTGTGAAACGACACATTAGTAACAAAACCAGAGTGCACTGTGAGGTATTCTGCACGCATTGGTTTGTGTCTTACCTGTACAAAGCCTCCGGGGCCAATGGCAACCGGCACCCCGCCAAAGTCCTGCCAGCCCCACTGCTGCCCAGCACACAGCAGCCACTCACGACCTAGTACTGCATTACTGTCATCAGCAGGATGAAAGTTCAACCACACCGAATGAATCAGCGGTGTAGGTGATCGCCCCTGTAGGGATGACAGCCTACTTTGTACTGCTGCAGAGCCGCCTGACCGCTGCTGCTGCTGCTGTTGCTGTCGGTTGCCAGATCTGGCAACCCTGCTGCTGCTGCTGCTATTGCTGCTGCCAGCAGCAGCAGCGACTGCTGCTTCTGCTCGTTGTCTGAGTGCTGCCAGCTGTGATGTTTGTTTGTGTCCTGCCTGTGACCAGAGTGCTGCTGCCAGGCGCTTGGCATCTGCGGTTGAGGGGTGGCCGGCGTCTGGTGCACACCACACCAACACAACCTGAAACAACAGCAGCAGCAGCAATAGCAAGCACACATGGCACACCAGCTCTACCAGCGCATCAATCTCGTTGCAATGGCTCAGCGTTTATACAACTAGTTGGCCACTTGGCCACTCAACAGTCATGGTTTGGTTTTCAGCGCTTGCAGACCTCTCTGTCACCAGAACCCATCACAATCACGACTAGCAATGGATGAACTCAGACCAGTGCTGTTGGCTTTGGAACAACGCTTTCAACAGCAGGGCATGCTGCCTGGCTAACATAACCGCAACATGATCAGCTGTGCTTGTGGTTCCGGATGTACAGATGCTTCATACGATAAGAGTGTCCCACCAGACCAACATGTTCACCTGTATTTGTGCATCCGGGTCAACCTCAGCTCGCCCGCCTGGTTTACTTGGCAATGCAGTCACCTGAATATACCGCAAATAGCCACCGGACCTGCTGCTGCTGCCGCCGGGTGGGCCGTTCTTGCCACCCTGATGCTGCTGTGGTTCTGCATAAGGTTGTATCCGCAGTGCTGCTGTGACTTGTTTTATGAGTTGTGCTGCTTGATTGATACGCGGGTGGTGGGCCCTGACATGCAGGCAGCAAAAGCAGATGTCAGCCAAAGCCAGTCCATAACAACAGCAGCAGCAGCTGCTGATCTTGCTGTGAACAGAATTGAGCAGCTGCTGTTTATTGATCCAAATGGAGCTCTAGGCCGTCAGGAAGTGCTGGCAATACTGAGGGGCTTTAGGTTACAGCAAGTTGTTTGCTGTGCTGCTGCTGCTGCTGTGTTGTTGCGATGATCCACGTTTAGCTAGATGTGGCACCGGCATAGCCTTGCACACGGTGTTGGAAAAGAACCATGTGTGCTCATCTCGCTATTCTGCTTTGCAAAGAACCACTGCTGTGCTCATCAACGCCTGGGCTACAGCTGCTGCTGCTGCTGTGGTATGTACATCAGCTGAACGCGCCTCAGCAGTGCCAGCATAGCAGAAGGCAAAGTCAAACAAAAGCAAACACCAATGTGCTGCTTATGTGCTGCTTTGATATGCTGCCTCCATGCTCCTGACTGACTGTGGCAATCTCATGTGCAAAACAGGCAAGCCAGGTCAAGCCTGAAGCACCTGCAACACTATGGCTTCTGCTCAGTTTTACCCTGTTGGTGCTGCTGCTACTGCTGCCGCTGCTGCCACCAAGCTGCTGTAACTGGCTGAGCACAGCATTGGCCGTTACGCCAGCCACAACAGTAGCAGCACTGACCTACACTCAGGTATGGCCACCAGGTTGTGACTGCCCAGCTGAAACAAACCTGCAAGAGCACCAGCCAAAAAGATCATTGATGGCTCACTGGCGAATGCAGCCAATTGTTACAACTCCTAATTGTAGCTGTATACGTAGGAAGGTGCTGCATTATGTCACGAACAAGGCACTGAAAGGCTATATGAGTCTGATGTGCAGGAGCAGTAGCAGACGAGTGTGTGGAACCCAACAACTGCACAGGGAGCATTGAATAGCACTCAGTGCAAATCGGCCAAGTACATCCGCACAGCTACCTCTTATGAGGCATTCTGAAGGCTGCCTCCGGCAATTCCGATTGGGCCCCTGCGTCTACTGACTTTACTGTAGGCACTCACCCTACCTATCTGTGGGTCCGCTACTGTGCCCCGCACAGCCAACTTCGCCCGACATCGCCAGCCGTGTATAGGGCCACCAACAGTTTGAAAGTCATCAAAGCCTCTGCTGGCGAAGAACGCCTTGGCTTCGTGGACTACAGGCGGGTCCTGCAGCTCATGGCTGATGCTGCATCCGGAACAGCTCTTGAAATGATCGCAGTTTAGCTCGCCCGCATCGCCTGTGACCTTCTTGGGAGCTTCAGAAGGGTGTCTATGTGGCCTGTGGAGCTGCTTAGGCTTTCCCTTGCGGTCAGAACTGCGGGCTGCGTTCGCAACGGTGGAACCCCGTGAAAGTTGCGCTGTGCGATCGCAACTGTCGTGCTTGCGTGTTGAATTGCGCCAGAAGCTGTTATGCAGTAGCATCGGGATGCAAGCTGAGCACAAAGCCAATCCCTACACGAGTAGCCGGTACTGTACGTCAAGACTGGAATGCTGCTGCGTTGGCCAACAGGAATGCAACCTGACACTGACTACCCCGCAGTCGCTATTGGGCTGGATGCTATGGTGTCGCTTTGCACAACTGGCAGAGCGGGTTCAGCAATGTGGTCTGGTATGACTGTGTGACTGTGTACAGCTGTAACTCAAGGTTACTGCTTGCCTGACAGCTGCCATAAACCTGGACCTTCCAGCTTACAGACTATATGTTTTGCAGAATGCGCTGTGGCGCAAACATCACAAGGCCGGGACTGTTGGCCCTGAGATCCACACAACCAAGCTGCACAGCCTGAAACCCACCGGTGACATGTGTAGCGCACTCGGAGTGCAGTCTGGCGGTGCAGCTGTTTGAGTCAGGCTCAGAACTCTTGCACCTACATAGGCTGCAAGCGGTCAACTGCAGTGGTCTTCAGTATTCCACAAACTTACACCCAACCTTGCACCAGCTGTTGTGCTGAACCGTTTAAATCAAACCCTGGCCACCTTGCCAGCAACTGTGTTCAGGGTGTGCGCAACAGCAGTCCTGCACAGCAGCAGATAAACAAGGCAACCCTTGACAGCACTGGCTGCCAAGGGTGCCTGGAACAAACAGTTGTCAGAATTTTAATATCAACCTTCGTTTTGGCAGCCCATGGAGAAAATCTGCCAAGCAACACTGCATGCATGTGTCATATGTCATCAACGCCCCTCTCAACGCACACTTCTGTGGCCAGACAGTCCTCATAACGGCACTACCATGTCTAACAAGCAGCCCGCAGCTGTTGCAAGGTCAATCTGTCGGTGGGCTCACTGACAGAAGGCTTCCCAGTTAACCCTGTGAAGGCCACCCTGGTTCAGGTGCCGAGTACAGTGCCAAGTTTAAACACCAAAGTTGCAAGGGGTCGAGGGGTTTCTGACAAGCACCAGCACAAGTGTACGGCAACTCAAAGCCTCAATCTCAAATGCATGCACACAATTTGAAAGCTAAGTCCCAAAACTCACCGGCAGCCCGAGTATTTTCGCTGTACAATCTCTGAGACACCAAAGTCATGTTGCCACTTCTATTTGCTCCTGACAACCGTGTATTGGTGTACAAGCCATTCACCACGAGGTCTGCTGTGCAGGTTCAACTGCTGCCACAATGGGACAGTGATCTGACTGTCCAATTGTGGCAGCAATTGACCCTGCACAGCAGACACGTAGGGCTGCCGACCACTTATTGATTTGACACCTGGCTGCTGCCACTCACTTTACAGTTGGACATGTAATCAACAACCCTGTAGACAATACACCACAAAGTGCACCACACTGTAGGACATAGAGAAAGGAGACTGCACAACACCATGGCCTGGCTTTGTTGTCTGATGCTTTGGCAAGCCCTATCCTGCAGATATCACAACATGATAGCACGTCAAGCCTCAGCAGCAGCTAACCAACGTGGAGCTAAGTCAATGAACGCCTGCCGGGACACAGATTTAGTTCAGCTGGCGTTAGTTGGTCCTTTCAATGTGCGAGCAGACATCACACTGCTTCACTAGGTTTGCTGATAAAGAGACTGCTCGTCAACACTCAGGTGCTTGTGGTTCGTCTTGTTCTACAGGTGCAGACAGCACACATGCAGTGTCTATGAGGATATGCACACATGCAGTGTGAACATCGAGCAGGGTACCCCTCCAGCTGCCTGTGAAACACAGTAACAACACAACAGCCTTGGCAAGGCACCCCAATCATCGGCCGACTACGTATCCCAATCTGCAAGCGGCACACAGCGCAGGATGCATCAGTAAGCTTCAACAGCAGCGCTTTAACATCACAGTTAGTGGTCTACCACAAGGGTACAAATCTGTTATTGGCATAATCTGTTGTCATAAAAAACACAAATCAGCGCCAACTTGGCGGTAAAACAACATAACGTAACATTGGCCCCTACAGCACAGCAACAATGACAGGCGTCTGATTGGTCAGTCATAAATCAGGATGTATGACAGCGAATTTCACAACACCTGCAGAAGAATAGCAGCAGCAGCACAGCAGCAGTTCAGCATTTTCAGGCGAGTAGCTGGTCAAGCACTTGTGGCACACTTGAGCCTGAGGACATACACTGCCAATCCAGCTGGACAATCCAGCTTGGCATACTATATATAAGCTACCCACCAGCCATAATGCTGCATGCGCTCATCTTCGTAGCCTGCCTGCAGACAAACACACTAAGAACAGACACAACATCAGTCCACCGTTGGTGCCATGTGACTGCAAGTGTCTGTGCTCATGAGACTCTGCCGCTACCCAGTCTTGTCAGTGTGAAGCGCATAATGAGATACAGCTTGAGGCGTCTTAGGGGTTTGCACCTCGCTGGAAACTCGTCTACGCTGGAAGTCACAACACTGGTCTCGACATAACTTAACATGAGCACAACACACAGATCATCACTGGCCAGGTGGCAATTCCTGCAGGTGTTAATGCCGGAAAGTATGACAGCACTGGGTTAGGGCTGTGCCACATTCAACGGTTGAATCACACAGCGTACGCACGTCATCGGGATAAGCTCTGCAAGCAAACCAGCAGAACAGAAGTGGATGTGTAAACACTGCAACCAAAGCATCTTGACCACATTCAAGGCGCAGCAACCCTCACACCTGAATGAACACAGCATGAACTGAGGTGTCAGGCTTCCTGCTGTGAGCTGATGATTCAGGGGTGAGCAGCAGCAGCAGCCCCTGCGCTATGGAGCAGCAATCAGGCTCATGATACTATGCCGTTACCCAGTCTTGTCAGTGCGAAGCGCATAATGAGATACAGCTTGAGGCGTCTTAGGGGTTTGCACCTTGCTGGAAACTCGTCTACGCTGTCAGTCACAACACTGGTCTCGGCATAACTCAACATGAGCACAACACACAGAGCATCACTGGCCAGGTGGCAGTGCCTGCACTCAGTGAAATGCATGACAGCACTCAGTTGGCATGATGCACACTGAGTGTTCAAATACACATCGTACGCAAATCATCAGATAAGCCCTGCAAGCAGACCAGCACAAGCGGAGGTTATAGTGTGAAAACTGCAGGCCAGTCTTCAATTGTGTGACATTGTCAGTGCAGTTGTTATCTCTGAAGCTTGGAGCTCGATTAATTGGCCTGCAGATGTTGAAAACAACAGTACTTGTTGGTTAGGCCTTTCAGTAGATGCAGATGGCTGGGGCGCAGGTCTGCATGTGTTTATTGCTGGTTTGTGGTTTTCACCTGCTAACTGCTAAGTCAAGTGACTTCTGCGCATATGTGTGCCAGCACTATGATACAGCATACAGCGTGATTACCAGTAGTAGCAGGTCACTGGCATCAGACCCTTGACCGCGAGGAGATAGTCTAGCTTGTGCCTGCTGTGTCCTGCCATGTGATGTTGTAATTGTTGCTGGCCCTGTGGATGTTGCTTAGGTCAGAGAAGCAATGATGTCACAACTCGGTTGCATGCAAAATGTGCGTTGCTGTACTGGGCTGCGTCTGTGTGCGGCGTTTCAACTGCAAAACTGATAGCAATTGCTGGTTGTTTGCTGTCAAATGTGTTATTTCAAATCAGCTGGAACCAGAACATATCGAGGGGGTAGCCTGCTTCTGAATCAGAGATCCAGGTCTCGGTGGTCGCCATTAGACTGATAGGTAGCAACATCCCATGCGTCATTTGCTGGCAGTGGTGGGAGACTTTTCAACCCACAGAGTATAGATGATGGAAAACAGTATACATATGACACACAACGGCACAGCGTAACATTGGGCCCTGGGTCTGTCAACATCAAAAGGGCACCACAGGGTTGAAATACAGCGACATGTCAGCACACCTGGGTCAGTGTTGCTCCAGACAACGTCGGCATTGTCTTCATTCCAGCTGCTTTGCCCTCCCTCAACAAAGCTGCTTTGTGACTGTATCATGTCATACCGCTGGGGGCAGCATTGTGGGGCAAGGGGCCACGCTGAGCACATGCGCCGTGCTCCAGAAGGTTGAGGGTTTAATAACACCTGAGCTGTCGCCTGCAAGCAAGGCAGTGTCATACATACTCTATCACTTGGAGTGCATGCTAACATTGGGGTGTGTATTGAATGCCAATGCAGTGCAGCACATGCTACCCCTGTCAACAGTACTGCTGCTGCAAATTTGCCAATACTGCTGCTACTGTGACTCCTATCAGTCCTCTCTGGGCCAAACACACTATGTAGTATACTTGTACTAGAAGGGCCAACAACAACAGTGATGCTTGCATGTAGGGGCTAAACAGGCATGCATACTCACATGCTACTGCTGTCAATAGTACTGCTGTAGCAGATCTGCCTTGCAACTGTGGCTCCTATCAGTCCTGTTTGGGCCATAAACTACAGCCGTGTACTTGCAGGGCCTTCCGACAGCAGCATGAAACATCATCTACAGCTGCGCTTGCATGCAGGGGCTGAACAGGCTGACCAGGCTACTCACCCCACTAGCCTAGGGTCCATCATGCTCTTGGGTATACCAAAGTTATGTGCTTACTGAAGCCTCACAGTCAGAAACACAACTTCGGTGTACTGGCTGATGTGATTGATGTGGCAGGTGTCAGGATAGCCTGAAGTACAAGAATAGCAGAAGTCTGTTATCAACCTGAATCAAGCGGTGAGGTGATAGGTCTGTGAGTGCAGGTGGTGATAGGTCTTTCTCTGCATATCTGTACCAGTCACTGTGCAGATCCCGCGAGCTGCATTTAACAGTCAACGCATCAATCGATTGTTGTCTACTGACTCGATCGCTGGTGGTGTGGTATGGTATGTGCCGCGGTGGTGTGGTATGTGCCGCGGTCTATGGTGTATGCATGTGGTGGGCTGAGGCAGTCAACATGGGATCTGCACCATAAGACTGAACAACAGACAGAATATGACGATCAGTGGCGAATAATGCAGCTGTATATTGTCTACTGCAGGACTCTGGTTGTGTGCTGTGTGCTGGGCTTCTTGTACTGTCTTGCGGCAAACGTTCCCGTACAGGTCGTGGCTTGAAGTCAAGCAACGCAAACAAGTCAAGCAACCCAACCTAAACCTGTCGCTCACCTGGGTCTTATCAGTTTTGCCACTGGCTGTGCTGGTGACACTTGGGTCGAGCTGCTTAGGTTGAAACCTTGGGCATGTACGTGTTGGGTCTATGTCATTATGATCGTTTTCAGTCCGTCGGCAAAAGGTGTTCAACCTGTGGCTGCCGAAAGTGCTGGCGGCTTTACTACTGAGCGGGCTGTTGGAGGTTTGTATCCTTGTTGGGTACGTTGGTCTTGTGTGAAACATCCAACCTGCAGCAAACAGACCAAATGCTGTCATTCCAGTAGATTCTGAGACCCATATCAATGATTGTAACAAAAAGGCAATACAGTGCTGTGGTGTCAGCTGGCTTTACAGTGCCAGCGTTGAGCCTGAGGGTGATTCTAACCTTCACATGTGCTATTGCTCCTGTCTGGCCACTACTGAAGACGGATTGCTAGTGCAGGTCACAACCCTAAGCCTGCCTGTTGGCACAGTGGTTCAGCCCAACTCAGTTCAGTTTAGTTCAGTCCAGTACAGCCTGTGATGGTTTGTGATACATTTTTATAGTACAGGTCACACCACAAAGTTACCTGTGGCCGCCATGTATCTGTTTATGGCTGAAGTACTTTCATGTCTGTACTACTCAGATCAGATTGCATGTCTGTATTAGCGTCTACTGGCCTACCAGGGGCTGAAGGTGACGGGTGGAGGTTTAAATGCGTTGCAGTTTTGTAGGACCTGGCATGGAACTCGATGGAGTCTGTAAGAAAGAGACAGAATGGTGCTTGGTAAGCACGACTGGATAGCATGTGGAGCTCTGTCCCACCAGGCTGTACAGGTCTCGGTTGCAGGTGGTAACGAGCTGTATACACTGTGCAGTATCATACAGCTGCGACTCACCCAACCGTGACTTCCAATCAGGTTTGTCATGTGATGTTGAGCTTCTGCAGAGCCTGACTTTGGATTTGTATGCTGAGGCTTTTCATGAGTGCTTCATAAAACTGGGCTGATAGCGTTTACAAGTCAGCCTGTCTGTAGCTGCACAGGTCATAGCTGCAAGCTACCAGCTGTGCACCAAGAGCTGCGGTATAAAGTTACCAATGACCCAATAGTGGCCATGATTGTTGTGATTTGGCCCGGAAAAGCTTCTGCTCAATTGCGGATACATTTGAGGCTGGTGCATGAAGATGTCGAGCGTCTCGTTTAAATGAGGCCTTACGTGAGGCCTGTAAGAACAAGTAAAAGGTGTTAGTGCTGCGGGAGAGTAGACGACGGGGAGCAGGCAATGAAGCACGCTCTGTGCTACTGCTGTTGTGTACTGACAGCTACTGCTGTGATAGCTGCTCAGTGAGTGCCGGCTACTTGTGATGCGCACGCTGTAAGGTGGGACAGTGAACAAAGCGGGTGAAACAACAGCGGAGGCCTTACAAGCTAAAGCAAGCACGCGGGCTGCTTGAAGCGATTGGCGATGCTGTAGCTGTGCAGTCAGCGAATTATAACTTAGGCAACTTAACTGTGCCTGTGCCTGGCACCAGCCTGAAAACAAGGTTTGCAACGTACATTTGCGCCAAGGTTGTAGTGGCTGCAGCTCGCACTCAAGGTCCCGCTTATCCAGTACAAGCTGTATGTAGGCATCACAGTCTCACTTGTGCAACGACAATTCACCACAGGCTAAAGTGTTGCTGTATGCAACCAGTAGGCGAGAGGTGTGAGAGGTTTGCTTGAAGGCTTTTGAACGGGTACTTTGAAGCTTGCTTCCAAGCTGGTACTGCTGAGCTGGAACCCTGGCGCAGGCCTGCTTTTAGAGGAGGCAAGATAGGATGGAGGCTAGTGTGGCTCGTGCACTGTGAACAAAAAACAAAGCACCCAAGGTCCCGGTCCGGGACTCCCATCAATAGCATAACAGTGTCAGCAGCACTTAAAAACCTAGGGGGAGTATGTATGTTGTGAGATGGGAGTGTGAGGGCTGGAGTACTGTATATCGGGACTGTGCTCCCACCTGCCGGCAGTGCAGAGCTTATAAGCACATCAGGCAGCAGATAAAACGGTTTACAACGTAGTAACATAACAACAGGTCACCTCCGCGGCCCCACTTGAGCACAGACGGTCTCAGCACTGCGAGCCTGTCCATCTGTCAGTTATTATTTCCGGTTCCGTGTATTGTGTATTGGTAGCAAACAATGCTGTGGGCACCAACAGCATTTCCGCGGCACTCGCAGCGCTTTCCGAGCGTGCCTGCGCGATGTTGGCCCCTTCTGAACCTACAGTATGGGAATACCGAGTCCTGGAGGAGCAGCAGCAGTACATCCCCAGGTACTGCCTCAGCTTCCGCTCCGCATGAGATTCAGAACCCTCCACATCACCGCTTCTATTCCGTGCTGGATGTAACGCTGTTCAATCTAGTACAGCGAGTTTGTATCTGTTGTAAATCCTCTGAGCCAATGGCCGCGCCAGCAGGAGCAGCAAGAGGACCATCAACTGGTGCAAATGGGTGACCGCCTGCGGCCGGGCAGACAAGTCGATTAGACTGAAGCCTGCCACTCAACAGGCAGATGCAGTAGTCATGTTGATAGTTACAGCAGCACCACCAGCAACATGATTACCAGCAGTGTGGGTAGCAATACCAGTAGTTGCACAGTTGGTGCCAGCACAACTGACAGCCTGCACTGACAGCCTGCACTGCAAACTGCATCAGTGCCAGCAGTAGCAAAACCAGTACCAAATTATCAAGTTGAACATCTTTCTTCAGTTGCTTGGCAGGACCTTGTGACGGTAGCTTTGTCAACTGCAACAGCGGTTGTTTCAGCGGTAGGGATGCTTCAGTGAGCAACAGACGCTGCTTCTCAGAAGCTGGAAGGATGCATTCAAAACTGCAGCAGAGCAGCAATAACAGACCGTCTCTGAACTGCAGCAGCAGATGATGTATAATGATACATGAACAGAATCAGCAACCACAGACTTATCAACAGCAATAGCAGCAGCAATACAACCTCAGCAGTATGACCTTTGGCGGCAGCAGCAGTCTCGCTGTGGAAGCATCAGAGCCAAAATAGCTGGCAGCGTCAGCTTACAAATCAGCAGCAGCAGGAAGTAGCCCGCAAGGGGGTGCTGAATGGCAGGGTCAGAGGTCAGGTGCTGCATGCCGACCACCAGCAAAGTGCCAGTGAACAGCTTCCAATGCTGGTCTCAGGTTGACAGCAGTGATACATGTTCAGTTGACTCGATGTTGCTTTTGCTATGCAGTGTTTAGCACTCATTGCTGTTGATAAGCTACAAGCAGTAGCAGCATCAGTAATGCGCTTGCCCATTGCCATACACGATCAAAAGCCGGTCCCTGGCAGCCGGTTACCGTTGCACGTTGGGATACATTCCGGCCACTCAGCCCAATCAGCAAGCCCAGCAAAGTAAATATCAATGTTGCTGCTGAAGGGTTTGCGTGCATTGGCTAAGGCAGCAAGCAACATGATCACCAGTATACCAGTATTGCCCTGCAGCGCTGCTGCTGCTGACAGTGCTGTTGCTGTCGCCCTTCACGGCAGAAGTTCTCTGGATCAACAACTGCACAAATCCAGCTCTAACTGTGGCAGAGATCTGGCGGCTTGGGACTCTGCACCATCATGATTGATGCAGGCGGAAGCAAGATGCAGCGGCTGGAACATCTGGTAGGGCCCCTACTGGTGTGACACCAGCCCAAATCACGTGGCAAATTGTCTGCTGGCAATGAACCTGCATCAACATCTGTAACAAGCGCATCAGAATCATCAGCAAGAATGTTGGCTCCTGGCACAGCAGGGTGCTGGAGAACAGCTTACAAGCCTGCAGTTGCATAAAAATACGGTGAGCTGCTGCAGCTGACCTTGAGGTTTGCATATGTAGTGCTATTCCTGTCTGTCAATTTCACTGATTGCTGCTTATGTGGCACTAACAATGCATGTTGGTGACTTGACTCTCCAGCGCTTTTAGCACACTGCTGCTGCTACTGCTGGTGCTGCTGCTGCTGCCGCTCTGCAAGCACAATGATGATGCCTGAACCTGCCGCCGCAGCAGCAGCCACAGCCAGCAGCCGCTGCCACCGCGTGTATCACTCATAACACGCAGATCTGTGTTCTATATTACCCATCCACTGTCTGGATCTGCTATCTTCAACAGGTGCGAAGAGTATGCGCATTTGAATGCCATTGCTGGGTGTGCAAATGGACAATAACTTGAGACCTTGTGGTTCACTGCTGTTGCCGGTGTCGCTGCAAAACAGGTCGTTGCGCACAATTTGTTGGAACAATTACAATCACTGCAGTTCTGCTGGGCCTAGCAGCAGTAGCTGGTGCTGCTGCTGTAGTGGTAGACTATGGCATTTGTGCCTGATTGGGTTCTCAGAACCCATGGTGGGTCACCAGTGATTATCTCCGCCGGGCCAGGCTGCTCGGCATCCTCTTTGATATTAAAAAATGAGCACCACCGGTATCAGCTCGGCACTTACACATCGCATTTGTACCGTTGGCGCAATGGGGCCGGGCTGCCCCTCCCATCATGAGAAGGGCGTATGATACCGCTGCCCTGACCCGGCTGCAGGTACGTGTAGCCACGTGGTACTAGCAAGTCTGGGCCTGGCATTATGAACATGCTGGGCCTATGCAGGAACGTCATCGCGATGGATGAATACAGTCCAGTCGAGTGTCATGTGTTACCCTCAAGGCTCAGTGTTTCACAGCAGGCTGCAAACAGACCAGCCTGGTCTTGCATAATTGTGCGCATACATCTGGACTGTCTCTACACAACCGTTTACTGCTTCACCAAGGCTGTCAACAGCCGCAGCTCCCTGCTGCATTCCCAGCAATGTCACATGCAGCCAGCCCACACCTTCACATTGCTACACAGCTGGTCTGACCCCCAGGACAAGGCTTGCCCAGGCTCACAGATGGCAGCTGCAACCCCATGTTGATCAGAAGGTGTGCCAGGTACCATGCCAACACAAAGGACGCAAACAAGGTGTGCCACAAACGGCAGTTGCTGCCCTGAACCCATCTGTTTGCCACACCGTGCACTCATAAGCCACAAATCTGATCAACGTTGATCAGTGTTAACACTGCAAATCCTGTCAGATAGCTTACATTGGACTTTGTGTGGAGCGTAACTGCTTCCACACTTTGTAAGCTTGCAACCAGGCACTGTTGGGGCTTTGAGGTTGGAATGCAGGGCATAGCAACAAAGCTGCGGAATGCCTGTTTTATGGCTGCTACATGAGTTGGCTGAGCCACAGAGCCACGCAGTACATAGCCCGGGGCGCACCGCCACATAAAAGCAATAAACAGCCATGCGAAAGCACTCCGAGTGCTTTCGCATGGCTCTTTATTGCTTTTAGCATGACATCATGAGCAAAGCTGAGCAAGATGACAAAAGTTCTAACAGTTCACAAGCAACCTCCTGATGTGCATGCTGACAACATACTACCGCAGTGCAACCAGGCACTGTCGTCTGACCATGCAAGTTGGTCTCACTGTGAGGCTTGTTGATCTCACTGTGAGGCTTGTTGATCGCTGATACTCCGATGATCACATGTGTGGTCAAAGCATTTGTGATGTCTGATAGGAGCAAACAACGGGTTGAGCAACTCTTCAACATATGCCATTCAACATGGATGTATGTATACACAATGCAAGTCACTTCCTGCTACAACATCCTGTAATAGCATAATGTGCACGACATACGCAACCAGCACATGTATAGTTACAACCTGCAGACTGGGCCACAAAACTGATCTGCGGTACCTGAATGCAGCTTTGAATGCAGGACTGTTGTTGCAAACATCCAGTCATTGCAGCATGTGCTTTTGTACCGGAAGAAAATCGCAGCACAACACTGGATAGATATTAACTTTGCCAGTGTTATGTTATGTGAAGCAAGCATGGCAAATGACAAGCAAAAATGGACCTCAAAGCACCAACAGCAACTGCAACACTACACAGCATACAAACAGACCCAGCAATGCATATTCCTGCTGAATAATTCTGCTGATATGCAGCAATGCACCTCATGTGAAACAGTATTAGTTGCCTACCAACTGCCAATTGAGTTCAACACAAGCATGCATGCAGTAATTTTCATGACTGACCTGCGCGATACTCCAATACAATAAATACAGGCATCCTGCAGTACGACATAAGCAAATAATAGTAGTCTCCCGAGAGCACATGCATTTTGGTTGCTACAAAGTTTCCAGGTGCATCTGCGGTGCCTCAAACACAGATGGCTAACATAAGCAACGGCCAATGGGTCAACTGCTTTCAACACTATGTCCAAAAGTCAGCAAGCAAAATCATTACTGTGACCGCGAGGCTGTCTGCGGCATGCTATACATAAGATATGCAAAATACAACAGAAGGCGCAGCAGTTGATTGTATGATCACACGCGGGTGTGCTCAGCAGTCGAAAGCAGCAGGTGCTGCATGTCAATGCATTTGCCACAGCTACGAGTACCCAAGCGAACTGCGCTCATAAAGGCATCGACTATGTGTAACACAACACTTTAGTACAGCAGACAATCTTCAAAGGACAATGCAGACAGAAAAGCAACAAATGTCAGACTATTTGTGCATGATTATTCATAAGTATTTTGTATTTGTTCAAAGCATACATGTTTGTACCAACTAGCAGGTGCCGCATTGATAGATTCGAATATAATGCACGCCATGGCACATACAGTAGTAGGCAGAGGGGTGCATTGGTTCAACTGCAGATTCGTACACAAACATGGGCATCTAATGCAGCCTATATTCTGCAACTTGCTGCATGCACTAATACCGCGTCAAACACTTCACGCACACAGTGTGACATTCCTGGCAATTTGCTGCTCGCATCTGAATTGGCCTTCATGTATGATGGCTGTTGCAGCCAGAACAGCATGTATTGAGGTTGATACTTCACATTCTGCAAGGTGGTGCTGCTCAGAATACTGGACTACGCGGCCCTAAACTATATGCTCGTACAAGCTAATACTTCTATGGCCATGAATATATACAACATACGACATGCATCAAAGCAACAAACAGACATGGACAAATAGCACACGCAACCAGAAGAACATGATACTGCAACGCCAGCACAGCAACTCCTTGTTTCTCGCTGACAACATCGAACCGACGACACATAGCTGTTGGAACTGGTTGCAACTGGACTGCACCTGTCCGTGTATCTTTGATCAACAGCTATCTGCAATGCAATGCCCATAGTCCAACAACAGCTACCAAACAAGCACCGGTAGGGCTCTGTCTGCCAGACACCTGGTCGACAGCTTTAGCACCAATGCACGCTGTGATATAAAGACAACAGCAATCTTGAATCATCAGATAGTGTCTGCTGCAAGGTGCCATGAGCTGAAAGCCGCTCCTAACTCCCACAGTCACGTCTCGTGCAACTGTACTGCTGGGCAGTCGTTTGCTGATCTGATAATCATCATCACACTACTGGGGGTCCAATGTTCTCAGAACATTGTTGAAGTTGGTACGCACTTGAAGGTTGGTGTGCGGGTGACCTCCCTGGAGCGACCGCCGGACTCGATGGGCCTGATGCCGCTGCGGCCAGCATGCATGGCTTCATAAAGATACCATATCCACATCTGCAGCAGCAGTGGCAGCAGCAGGGATGGTAATGAGAATCTGAAAGGAATAGGTTTGAAGGTATTTGCTGTACCAGAGATGCAGTTTGCGAGACTAAGCACCACAATCCAAGCATACGCAGCATTGTGATGTGATACAGATCCCAGATGCAGCGGCATCGCAGTGTGTAGCAATCGCGGCAGGTGCACCTGTTGCTGTGCTAGATTTGATGGAACACAGCATCAAACACACAACAACGAAGTTGCTGCTGCTGCTGCTGCATGACACAGTCTAAGCGGGCAGCCGAGTACTGATTGTGCCAGGTCAGTACAGGACCCCACTGCACACACATTGCTGCTGCTGCTACACTTGGTCATTTACAAAATGCAAGTACAGGCAATGACAAGCCACCCATTGCTTTCACCTCTGGCACTCCCAGGTGACAGTAGTGCAGGCAACCGAACCCACTGCACACAGAAAACACACTGCTGCTGCTGCTGCTGCTACACATGGCCATTTGTGTAATAAGTATGTGTAAACATGCTGTTGCCAAGTCAACCATTGTGTTCACCTCTGGCACTCCCGGGTGGCAGTAGTGCAGGCAGTCCAGTTCGGGGCTGAGCACTTTGCCCACATGGTTGTCATACAGCCCAGAACTGGCAGGGAAATAGCTCAGCATGGACACACCATACCTGAACAAAAACGGCAATTGATTGGGTGCGGGCGGGTTGAGGGCAGAGATATATGGTTGATATCAGGCAACAGTTCCGCATACTGGAGCTAGCACTTTTAGGTCAATCAGGTGTGGTGGATTGATCACGAGCAGCCAAGGCAGAACGATAGTGGAGCTGCATGATCCCTGTTGCTGCATCATTCAGTCTGAGCTATGAACTGACGTACAACAGGTCCAGACGCCCCCACTGAGCGCAGTGCATACTGGCTCATTCGGAGCTGGCATGTGCTTAGCTTCGAAGGACGCAACCCTGGTAGTAGGACGCAACCCTGGTAGTAGAAATGCGCAAGGGTTGACAGATGCTGAAACAAATGATCATGTGCTGCATCTTTGGGCTGTATGTGCATTACATGCTTAAGGCCACTGATCAAACATCAGCAGCCAACAATGCAGCAGTTCAAACAGCCACAGTTGCAGTACAAGCAATGCGACCTGTTATGATAACGTACTTGCTGAGTGTTTGCCTGGCGATTGTGTTGAGTGTGTACCCGCTTGTCCAGCCTTGCATGTTCTTGCCAGCAGCGGCACTGGTCGACAAACCACCAGTGCGCTGGTTGTAGTAGTAACCTAATGCACAGCAGCAGCGGCAGCAGCAGCAGCGGCGACAAGCGAGTTGGCGTTGACAGACACCACGGGCTGCAGTTTTCACCAGAGCCAAATCGGTCAAAAGGAAGCGTATGTGATTGCTCAAGATACTGCTTGCTTGAAGGTCATGATATTTGTAAAAACACAGACACCACTTCACCAAATAATTGCAACATGTATTGGTGATGATACAGCATGTCATTTTGATACCAAACTAACATCAGTATTGTCTGATGCTAGCAGTAGTGCCAACACGGGTGTGCCCTACCATTACCTTGCAGTGGTTTACAGACTCCTCTTGCCAGGTCTTTGGGATGTTCAGCTGGCAGCTCATGGAATAACATGTGAGGCCATTGGCCGCGTGTAGCCTGTCACAGCAGCAGCAGCAGCAACAGCAGCAGCAGCAGCCAGGTCAGGTTGGCTCAGCCACAACTCGATCTGCTTGTGTATCTATGTATGTTTCGTGGTTTTGGCACTGGCAGCTTATACAGTCAAAAACCAGGCGAGTTCTGCACGATGTAAGCAGGTTTGTAGGCAGCAGTAGTTGCTTGCTTGCGTGCTTGCTGTGGTGGGACTTGTGCCCCGCCCCCCCCCCCTTTCTGGTGTCCCCCCCCCAAACCAAGCCAGCAGTCATTGTTCACCTGGTAGTATTGTCCGAGTGCCTGTAGTGCAGGCTGATATGTTTTGTACCAGTCAGGCTTCTTGCGGTGCCAGATACCTGACACCAGCAGCAGCAGCAGCAGCAGCAGCAACGACGACGGCCTCAGCGGGAGAGTTGCAACAAACTGCAACAAGAGTGTGTTGATCATATGTTCTGTTTCATAAGTCATAGTAGCAGGTCTGGAGACACAAGTACTGACTGTTATGCCCAGGGCTGCCTTGCAACAACAGTAGCACGGGTTACTAGCTGTAGATGACGTCCGCAAGACAAGTCCAGTATGACACGTCTACTGCTTACCGAACCTCTTCAGTCTTGTTTAGCGAATCTTTTCAGTCTATTGCTTGGAAACATCTCAGTGTTGTAAGACTGAGATGTTTCCAAGATAACTCAGGAGTCAATTGGTAGAGACTATGATGGGACACCCCCGCAATAGATATGCCGAGCAAGGTCAACCAGACTTTGACTTGACTTGGCGCTTCAGGTGGTAAAATCTATCAGGTTGTTTGAAGTCTCTGTGTTACGGCACAATCTGTGCATCCAGCTACAGCGCTTCCATCAAGAACTCACTCCTGTCCTGTCACCAGACCCTCACTCACCAAAGTTGATGTAGAAGATGTCCTGCGGTCTGGCAAACTTGCTCCTGAGCAGCGGCAGCACTCCACCCTTGGCAACCTTGGGGTTGTTCAACAGGTTTGTACCCAACACGTTGTGCACCATACACACACGCCCGCCGCCGTCACCGAGAAGGTGGAAGCACTTTGACTGGCCGGGTGCTCCAGGGAGGTTGTAGAGTTGCTTCATGGCAAAGGCGCTCGGGCTGGTTTCACATTCTTTGTGGTTCCAGAAGTCAATGAGGAAGCATTGCATGGCCTTGTAGAAGGACTTGGCGTGGGAGTCACTGCAGTAAAGAGGGAACGAATGATTGCAGGTGTGAGTGATCGCAACTTGGGAGGGACTGAACGATGATTATAAGTGATTGTCATGTGTGAAAATTGAGTTTGTGAGGGTGTTTGGTGCTGCGTGCGTGTCGCTGCATCTGGCAATCAGAGCTTGGAGGCTATGACACAGGTCTAGCGTCCTATTTGAGGTGCGATCAGGGCGACTCGGGTGGTCAAAAGCATCAGCAGCTCGGCAGGGTATGGACTGTCAAGTTACTGCCACTGCAGCTAAGGAGACTGCGGGTATGTAGCATGTGGTTTGCTCCTTGACAAAAGGTCAGACTTACCATTGACAGCACAGCATGGCACATGAACTGATGCCAGCAGACCAACACCGCAGCAGTACATGGTCCCGCCCTAGGCAATAGAGAGTAGCCTCAAAGCACAGCATGACTCAAAGTATGCAGTGATAACATGGCACAACAGCGGTGCACATGTCTGTTCGACACTGTGGACCTATCTGTCGCAGCTGTGCCTGCCTTACCCGAGGATCCAAAGTGTTCTTCCCCTGAGGAACCTCACAACGT
>NSMO01014503.1:0-19770 GCA_002588565.1 Coelastrella sp. UTEX B 3026 | reverse complement strand
GCGCCATACACCAGTCTGAGGTTGTATGTCCTACTAGAGCGTACTAGGTGTTGGATGATAATAATAATAATAATAATAATAATAATAATAATAATAACTCTTTCCATCCGCAAGGCCTTTGGGAATTCACTTGGTGACATTTTTCTGCTTCTTCCTCCGAGGAAGTTTGCTTGGTGGCTCAGTTACACTGGCACGCCAAGATTATACCACCCTCAAGGATGTCTTCAAGGCAGAAAAGCCTACTCAGTGAGGGTGACGTTGCTAGGAACCAATCGGATCGCATAAATGCCATTGTCACCTGCAGTAGTGTGCTGCTAGATAGCCTCCTACTTCCTGCCTGCCTGTCTGGGCTGGGGGTAAGTTACATAACAGATGTAGAAAGTTCGAAGTACATGTGGATACTTTCCCTTTTCAGACAGCCAAATGGCATGACTCATGGCATGACTCAAGTTGCATATGATATGCAACTTGCTCATGACCGGATCTTCTGATATTCCTCTGTTTTTTTTCTGTCAAGCTTATGCAGTTGGATACGCACACAAACGATGTGACCCCAACACATGTATGTGCACGTACCGCAGCAGCATATACTGCTTGGGCAGTGCCATGGCATATGCGTGCGCAACCGTATGAACATAGCACAACTGGTAGCATACCATGGCTCCTCAGCCCCATGCCATCATTCTGTTTGTCAAATTGCGGAATACGTCTTTACTGTTAAGGGCTGGTTCTTACTGTGGTGTAGTATCATACAAGGTTGATGCAGCGTCCACCCCATTATGAAGGCAATGAACAAAGGCGGGCACAGCTCTAGAGATCTCTTTTCCAAAGGCCCGTGAACTCCCTATTGCAGCAACATCATCATAATGTCAGTGTTGTACATAATGTGCAGTGGATGACACCACAAGGACCGACGAGTCTCCGTCAAACGCTTTCAGGCGCTCTAAAATGCAGTGAACCGTGTCAAGAAATCAGCATCTGCTCTCTCATTCAGAATCTCAGCCCATAGCAGCTGCTCAGCGATCAGCAACTCGTTGTCATTCCACAATAAACTATAAACGCGTGGTTGAGTACAGGTTGACGCCTCTCTGTGCGTTGGATGCGCCGGCCATCATGCAGATATGCAGAGCACTGCACGATGGCGATCACAACATGCACACGCGAGAAGGCCTACCTTCGGAAAGACAACGCTCTGACGAGTGCCATCGAAGAAAGTACGGCGTTTCTGCCCAGCTACTCACTACAAGGTGTCCCGGCACAGCGAAGTGGCTGAGCCCGCGAGACGCGTTGCAATTCAAACCTGAGCGCGGGTCCCCATGGCCCCTGTACTCTCCGAGGCATTGGATAGGGCGTCAAGAGTGGAGATAAATGCTGCATCAATTTCCTGATCTGCCATCATAGTGTACAGTGAGGAAGGCAGCTGTAGAACTGAACATGGGTGACCGTGCACAGCTTCCCTAGGTAGCCTTGCCCGCAGAGCTGTTTACAAGCTAGTTGGTAGAGCTGAGATGTCTAGCACAGCCAAAGCTAGGCTAGCAGAGGAGCGAAAAACTTTGCGCAAGGACAAACCCTTTGGCTTTGTCGCCAAGCCTGAGCAGAACGCCGACGGGTGAGCCCCAACTGTGTAAACATAGTATTATGACGCTACGAGCACAGCCCCGGCCTGTAAGCAGCTGCTATTGGCCAGGGCGCTGATCCAGCAGTAGCTGTGCTGTTGCAGGAGCATCAACCTGCTAAACTGGTCATGCAAGATACCAGGGAAAGCTGGCACAGATTGGGAACCCGGTCTGTACCCGTTGCAGATAGTTTTCAGTGAGCAATACCCAGTACAGCCACCACGGGTGCGTGCCTGCAGCATATCTGGACACTCAGCTACTGCTCCACACAGCTGGAAAACACAGCATGCAGCCGACTATTTGTTAAGCTAGTTCAGCCAAAGACATGCAGGATGTTTGTCATAGCTGCGTCGGTGTCACAGCTGCCTCAGCCAACGGTAGCAGCAGCAACTCTGCAAGCATACCGCCAAAGACTGTCAACAGTAGTTGCTTGTCGACCCACTAGCGTGCCTCTCAGTAGTGCTACAAATAAGCTGACATGAACAGTCAGTTACACTCGACAACAGATCAGCCCGAAGTTCGTATCTTGTTTTCTTGTACTGCTCTGGTGTCCTGGGTTCAGCTGCAGCCACTTACATCTGTCTGCAATTGTCAATATCTGCCAACCATGGACATCCCTCAAATGCAATATCACGACCGTTAGCTGCTTTCATTGAGTAATTGCACACATGCTTTATTCAACAAGCAACGTTCTGTCATCGGCTCCTGCAGTGCTTGTTCCCTGCTGGATTCTTTCATCCCAATGTATATCCCACAGGACAAGTCTGCCTCAGCATTATCAATGAGGTAGGTGTACCTGCAGCAACGAGTTCAGTCATGGCTTCTGAGGTTGCATGCAGGAGCTCCTAGCCTCAGCCAGCTGCCGAGTTGGTTAGCAGCAGTTTGTAGTAGGCCATTGGCACTGAATGCTAGTTGGCAGGTCCAGCAGTTTCTGTCAGCATAAAAAAAGCCAGGGCCGCTATGTCCAGGCTTGGATAGACGGACCTGGTTTCTACACACACGAGCCAGCAATGTGCATGTTTGGAATGCATGTACTGGCAGTGTTGAATCTGAGTCTGTCGAATGCTGTTGCGCTTCTCATGGACAAAATCAGTGTGCAAGGTGCCTGAGGTGTCAAATCTGCACTCCGTTACCTCTGTGTTGTTGCAGTATGGTGACTGGAAGCCTTCAATCACAATCAAGCAGATACTGCTGGGGATACAGGTGAATAGTGTGGATCCAATTGTCACTGCACTGTGACCTGTCTGCACTGTGACAGCAAGCATATCTATATGTATGCAGGTTGTACCTTGTGGGTCTCTGCAGCATCAAAGTGCAGCAATAGGTCCGTAACAATGACCCTGTGCAGTGCTTTCACCAGGATCCAGTAAATCTGGCACATGCTTCTTTGCTGTGCAAGGAAACATTCCTAGAATTGCAGACCCAAGAACCAGATCCAGAGATGTGGCATGTAGCTGGCAGCGACAGACATAAGTTGTGTAGACTTCAAGATTTTCACAGCATGTTTATCTCAATGCTTTTGCAGTAAGTTGGCCATAGGCGGGAGATCACCTACTTCTGCCTCAGTTGATAGCTCTTGGGGCAGGTGATTGCAAGTTGTGTGGTGTTCTCTTGTAGGAGTTGCTTGACAACCCCAACACCAAGAGTCCGGCACAGGGGCCACCTAATGCCCTGTATATGCACAAACGAGCAGAGTATGATAAGCGAGTGAAGCAGCAGGCAAAGCAGTACAAGCCAGTGGACTAGCAAACAGTACACAGCAGCATCAGCAGCAGCAGCATGCCATGGTGTAGTCCGGAGTTGAGGGGCCGGCAGCAGCGGCAGTGGTCGTGGTGGTAGCAGCTGCCAGAAGACTCCAACCGGCAGCAGCGCAGGTCCTGCTGTGGCAGCAACACTCTGATCAACTGACAATGCGTGACGGATGCTCGTGACGGGGTTGTCATAAGTGATTGTTGTCAGCAAAGGACCCATAGCTATCAAGAATGAGCTGATACTGTAGCAGCGCTTTACATATGTCCAGCGCATCGTTGTATGTGTGCACTTTGCTCACAGCCCAACCTAGGGCTCAAGCCGCTTATCAGTGATTATGATGAAGGTCGGCCTCGGCATCCAATGGCTGCACTTGGTGGCTGGTCTGCGCTGTTGGGCCATTTGGCTCTCCTGTTGCAGAGGTTGTTACAGCAAGGGTTGGTATCAGGCGCACCATGGTGGGGCGTCATCTACCACTAGTTGCTTGGCATTCCAATAGTAGCACAGAGCAAAGTCAGGCTGAGCACTATTGTTGGTTTTGCTGCATTGGAATCACGGGCTGGGCTGTAGCAGGTACTCCCAGTGCAGAAGTGTGCATGACTGCCGCAGTGGCTTGGTTTTTGTGGGTCAGGTCCCGGTTTTGCACCAGCAGGCTTTGATTGGTGCACCACGTGGTTTAGTTTTTGCAGCTGGTTTCTGCTGCATCCAGCAGATTGGCATGGCACAGGCCCAAGTTGGTATGTTCTAGAGGTGCTAACAACAAGTTAGGGTGGCTCTTTCACTGTCTTGCAGACTGATCGTGACCATGGTCACTAGTATGACCGATTGTCACCATAGTCATAGTATGACCCCGGTTGTAAGCTGCCGCAGCTGGCGGCCAGCAGTACCCCGGTTGTAGAGCTGCCGGCCGAGTGACTGAGCCAATGCAAACAAAGTTTGATGCAAGGCATTGCTGGTTTAAAACAGCATGAGGCGTGCGCAGCCTGCTACTCACTTGTGCCACACTGTAAAGTTTGGCTCTTGCCAGCGCATCTATCCTGTTTGCATTGGCTCAGTCTCGTTTACATACAATGCCAAGCAAACTGCTGTGGCATGTGGCACATTATTGCTATAGGTGATACAAGTGTACACATGTGTAAAAGCAGCGGGCACACAAACGTCCTGCTCTCTCCGCGGCTATGCCTATTGGATGCAGACACACGCCTTAGAAGGAAGTTGTATCCACACTAAGTAAGCGAGTGATATCCTTTTACCAGTACACACTCGTCAGTACACCACTATATAAACTTTTTTCTGAGACATACACTCGTCCAAAGACAGCCATATGAGCTGACTAGCAGTAGCCTACTGCAGCTACGGTAGCTGCTAGTGCAAAAGAAGGCTTGAATGACACTGAGCCTCAGTCTCATTGGATGTAGTGCATTCAACATAAGCTACAAAGCGTCTATAGCACATCTTCGAGCAAGCAAAACACTGCCGCTGCGTGCTGCTGGCTGTTTGGCACTAAAGAAACAGACGGCAATGCTGCACTGGAATACGTAGACAAGAGCATACCACTTGAAAGGCGCTGCGGCCACTGGCACTTGAGTTTGTCCAGGCCAGAAACAACTTTCAAAGATTCCCAGCAACCAACAATAGAATACCATCAGATAGCGATGCTGCAACAGTCTGCTGCTGCAACAGTCTGGCTTGCTTGACGCAACAGCTGCTACATTGCTAGTTCTGTTGTGAACCAAAACCCTGCCTGCAGCTGTCAACCACTGAGCGACGTCAGGTAATCCAAACAGGCTGCATAAGCCACAGAAACCATGTTGCTGCTGCTGTCTATACGACCAAACTGGATTGTTGGTCGCTGCTATTATCACTTGGGAGCTCAGACCCACCGTTGCTGCTGCTGCAGCAGCCCAGCCCCGTATTCACACAATACAGCCAAGTTCCTGAAGCTATCGGTTGTTTGCTGTTGCCATGCGCCTGCTTGGGACAAATAAGCTGTGTCAGTACTGCCAGCAACCGTCACTACTGGCTGCCTCCACTTCGCGGCCAGACTGCTCCTACTGCCAGTTCACACCGAGACCGCTGCCAGCTTGTGCTAGCCCTCAGTCCAACAGTGAAGCTACTGAACCCCCGTCACTGCTCCTGGCAGCAGCTGCTGCTTGTTTGACGACCCCAGCAGTCTGGAACAGCCCAAACAAGTCATCTTCGTCGGCATTACCGTCAGCCGCCGCCGTTGCTGCTGCACCTGGCGTGATGCTAGACTGCTGCGGCTGTTGGATCCCATTAGCCTGTTGCTCCTCGCCCTGCTGCTGCTGCGGCTGCTGGTGGGGCTGCGTATCAATGTCTGCCGCTGACTGCACTTCTGTCTCCCCATCCAGCAATGTATGTAGCAACTCATCCACCTCGGACTGCTGCTGCTGCAACTGGTCTCCGGCTGCTGCCTCCAACATACCAGGTCCATCTATTGCTGCTGCTGCTGCTGCAGGTTCCGCTGCAGATGCTGAGGGCTGCTGCTGCTGATGGTTGTTCTGCACCCCTTCCTGATCATGTGGCTGTGGAGCAGTCTCTATAGCAACCGTATGTCCAGCATTTGCTGCATTTGATCCACCGGACTCAGCTGCTGTTGCTTCGGTCGTCAATGGTGCTGCCTGCTGCTGCTGCCAGTTCCCTGGTGCTTCTGCTGCAGCACCTGATTCAGTGACATCAGCTGCTCCTGCTTCAACAGCTGGCTCTGCGGCTGGCTCTCTTGTTGCATGTAGGGTGCCCAACTGTTCAACAGACACACCTCCAGCAGAATACACAGGTGGTTCAGGTGGAGTTGGCAGCGCTGCTTCTGCTGCTATGGCATCAGCAGCTGGCGGTGGCGTTGGAACTGCTGCTGATGCCGCTGCTGTTGGTGGCGCAAGTTGTCCAACACCCGTGGCAGCTGTTGCTACTGCAAGTGTTGGCAGCGGCGGTGGCACCACTGCTGTTGGGGCAGGTTGCTCAACAGCTGCTGGAGCTGCTGCCACTGCTGCTGTAGATGTGGGTGGTGGTGGTGGCGGTGGCGGGGGTGGGGGTGGGGGAACTGCTGCTGCTGCTGGTAGGGACTGTCCAACAGCAACAGGCTGCATCCACTGTTGCTGCTGCTGCTGGCTGTACTGCTGCTGCTGTACGTGCTCCAATGCTGCCAGCAGTGCTTCGTGTCTCAGCACCAACTCCTTGTGAGATGTGAGCAGTCTGCCTACATCCCCGAGACTGAGACCTTCAAGTGTGGAGCAGCTGTATGGATACTTGGATGCTAAATGACGACCAACTCCTGCAGCAGAGTTGGACAGCGCTGCGGCATTAAGTATGACATTGGAACAAATTGCGGCTCTTGACATACAGCGGTCCCGTAGAAGGCCAGCACAGACAGGTCTTGTGACGCCCAAAAGGGCTTTTGCTCGGAGATACGCCCCCCCCCCCTTTCGCTTGTGCGTTCAAGGCACTCCTGGTATATTTCATACACATCGCACCAGATTAGCATCATGTCGATCAGTTCAGCAACACAGAAACACATAGGGTTCTGTACATCCAAATGATTCCTTGACACATGACCTATGGGCTAGACATATTAATTGTACTAACTCATCACAACAGCTCATCATGATGTCCTGCCACAAGAGGAGCTGTCTGCAGCGCATCCAGCCGTCTATGATCTTCCCTATGCACCTCAACCACATGCACATAGCAGATACATACATGTATTGCAAAGTGCTAAGTACGGCATGTCGATATAGGTTGGCAAGTGCTCAATCCAAAAGTTGGTAAAGCCCTGTACCCACCTGAAGCACTCCTGCTAGCAAGCAGAGCTGAACCCTGTGCTTCCAGATCAGCAACAGAAGGCAGTGGTGTAAACGCTGGCCTGCGCAACTGCTGTTGCTGCTGCTGCTGCTGGTAGAGCTGCTGTTGCTGTAGCTGATAAGGCAGCTGTTGCTGTTCTTGGAGGTACTGCTGCTGCCAGTGCTGCTGAGCAGGCTGCTGCTGCTGCTGTGCATAGTAGTTCACGGCAGCAGCAGGTGCTGCAGCAGCAGGCAATGGTTGCATTTGCAGTTGCTGCTGTGGGGGCTGCTGCTGCTGTCCGTACCACTGCGCCTGCACAGCAGGCTGCTGCTGCTGCTGTGGTGGCGGCGGCGGCACCACCACCTGCACCACCTCC
Organism: Coelastrella sp. UTEX B 3026; assembly: GCA_002588565.1. Lineage (NCBI taxonomy): Eukaryota > Viridiplantae > Chlorophyta > Chlorophyceae > Sphaeropleales > Scenedesmaceae > Coelastrella > Coelastrella sp. UTEX B 3026. The sequence continues at coordinate 12,231 of NSMO01014503.1, read as the reverse complement.
TGCGCTGACCCTGTGTGCTGCTGCTGCTGCTGGGTGGGTATCCCAGCTGCTGCTGCCTGTGCTGCTGCTTGTGCGGTAGATTTGCTGATGCTTGCTCGAGCTGTATGAATTGGAGATGCTCCTCCGTCTCCGCTGCTTGCTGATTGCATCATGAGCAGCTGTTCATCTGACATTGCCCCCGCTGCTAACATGTGAGCAATAAACTCATCCCTGTCGACCTTGAGCGATGTTGCATTGATCATCTCAATGAAGGTAGCAGCGCCACACTGCGGGAACAGCGACAGAAAGAGTACTGCAGTGGATATCTGTCTAGCCAGGTGCCAGCAGGTTGCAACAGACGCGGGAGACTTGCATTCTGCATCATCAAGCGCTGCTTGTCTGCGATTGCAGCCCTGCTGGCTTAGGAGCTCTGTATACATGTAGCCGCAGCAGACAGCTCCACGACATAAGCACATACACACACCCAGCCGGTATACGCATGCATACAACACCGTATTGCTTGGCCCAAGGCATATATGCCTATCACTACTACAGACACCATCCAGCAAGGCCGAATCATCATAGCTGGCCAAAGCCTGCAATGTGGTTCTGATCACCACACTAATACCTGCCATCCACCTACCAGCTGTATGTAGTAGTACTGTGTCTCAGATGTCAGTTTTGAGTGATACCTGTAGCGCTCTATGTATGACAGGTTGGAGGCCAGCTGTGGCGTCTGAGCACGAATCACGAGGTAGATAAGCAACGGGGTAAAGTCATCAGCACCTGGAAGGCAGCATATCAGTTATATACATACATACGATTGCATGCACATAAGAACGAGAGTGTTGCAAGACCCGCTGCACAGGCATGTGCAGCAGTGGCAGTGTCTGGTGGTATGTCACAGGGTCGCAGGTCAAGCCATCAGCCAAGAGCTGCAGCACCAAGAACACTGGGTGATTGCTGGAAGTTGGGAGTGAAGAACCGAGTCAAGGTGGATGCTGAGAATTCAATCAGCAATGTGTCTTTGGGGCAGCTGCTGAACTCTTGATCTGCTCATCTATTGATGGGAGTGCGCATTGTGGGGTGCAATTGACAGATGCTGCATTAGCTGTTGCTGACCCTACTGTTGCTGCCAAAATTGTGAAAAATGTACAGCTACAATGCTACATACTTGCTGTGGAGTGTAACACCCTGACTGCTGCGGCTGATCATGCCCCTCAATGTAGCTGCGGCCAATGCTGCTCTTGCTAACACACACCGTGCATTGGCTGCTGCGAGGTTTAGGGGTGCATCACCCCCCTCAACCCTCACCCCCGACCCCTGAGACACCTGAATTGCCAGACTCACCAACTCCCTCAGCCTTGGACCTGTTTGTGAGCATGCTATTCAACATCCGACAGCAGTTCAAAATACACACCAGCTTGTCACGTGGTGCCTGCAGGAGGAACAGCAAAAGCGGCAGCAGTAGCAGGAGTCCAGACGTGCTCCAAGATATGACAAGATGCCAGTGCAACACAGCATACACCACCGAATAAAACCTCGTTTCGCATGAGGCCAGCGTGGGCTACAAAAGCATCAATTCCACACACAGCCGACCTGTGGAAACTCACACGCACAGTGGTTGCCGTGCACGGCCATGTATCTTGCCCACACTTGTGCCTTTTACTGTCTAGTTACTGGCTTGAAAGCAGTGTCCTACACCACACACCTTACCTTGTACTGGTTGATTCTGTTGAGTTCTACTACTGCTCGGCCTATGGCCTGTTCATCCACCACGCCGTCTGGGATCTCCAAGTGAGCTGGCACCACAAACTGCAGCGCTGCACATCTCAGCGCTAAGATGTCATCGCGTTCCACGTCATCAACTGACTGCCTGAAGGTGCGCTCAAACAGCTTGGTCATCAAGTACTTCTCTAGAGCCTGCATGGCACCAGGTCGCGGCTGTCCCTATGTTGTTGATGTGGATGCTACGCCTTGCTCTACTGCCCGCTTATACTCAAGGCTGGCCTCTGCCAGTCAATCAGGTCGCCTAACAGAGTACACCGCTGGCGGTCAAACAAGAACAAATGGATGTCTCCAGGTATGACAGACTCGCACTGCCGCAGACACACCTCAGTTGCTGCATCCTGTTCTGATGGACTGCTGTTTGCAAACAATGGGTGCTTTGCCATCGCTGTCTCCATCTGCTGCAGGAAACTCTGCATGACGGTAGCAAGTTGGTGTCAGGAATGTGCTGCAACAAGCAGGTGGAAGCTGAGTGATGTAGATCACAGCTACAACAGCACCAACCAAATCTGCCTGGCTGGAGCTTGGCTAATATAACTCACCTGTACAGCCTGGCTGTCTACCTCGGGATTAGATGGCCGGTGTTTGAAATCCTTCATGAACGTGTTGATCATGCGAACAAGGTCTTTGGCAGCATCCTGGTTCATAACTTCGATGAAGCGATTGAACGCCACTGGCAGTGCAGCGTTCTGAGCATCGGCTTGCGCCATATTGAGAACAACGCACAAGATCTGCGTATTCTGCTACTCCCCAAATCCTCAATTTAACCGTCGCACTCTGGCGTTCAGAACTTCATCGGACTTGCTGGTTGTCCTTCAAAGGAACAGCGACTTATAAACCTGCCACTCCCCATCTAAGGTTCAATGATCGACTGCAGAGCATGGATTGCAGACCAAAGGTTATGAGGTCTAACAAACACCAACTGACATGTTCAAACTGTCTGCTTGTGCGAAGACGGCGTATCCTCGGGAGCCATTGCTTTGAGCGCATCATATGCTTGATGCTGTAGTCATTTGCTGAGTTCGACCTCCGGCAAGCTGCTGATGGGCATGTGCACTTTTGGCCATCTCTAGCCTGACCCTCGTGTTCGTGCACCAGATGTTCTCCGTCTGTGGCGTAGCAGGATTATGGGCTTTGCAGGTTGCAGCAGCAAGGAATGAACTGCTCGCCATATCACGCAGAGATAATGCAGCATCTGCAGCGGAGCAGCAAAAGCTGCTCTCCCTCGCCACAAACAGCGGGCCTGCCTCGCCAGCAAAGCTTCGACCGCAGAACTTGACACAGATAGTCAAGGATGGAGCTATAGTCTGCTTCAAGGACCGCCGGGGACAGACAGCAGTTGTGCAACCGTTTGGGACAGGCAGAACCCAGTGGCAGCTGGCAGTCACCTGTGCATCAGGTGGTTGTTGCCGTCTGTCTGGAGGTATGCACATCAACCTGCTAGCAACAGCTGATACTTAACGGGTCGGGGCAGCTGACAGTGCTGGCATGCTCGTGCAGGAGATGCCAGTTTGCACTATGTTGCAGCAGATGCCTCATTCCTGGTGTGCCAGGTCGACGGTAACAAGTTCGCATTCAGAAGCATTGGGTAAGCAGGAGTTGTGGTGTGTAGCTGTGCAGCACGATCAGTACTTTAACTCCAATGCTGATGTACACTGCTATTGACAAATACGGCTTTAGCAAGCAACTTCAACACCATCACCAACTATTGGACAAGCAGGGGCACTGCCAGCACTAGACAAGGAGGCAGCACGAACGCAGCGAGCAATTGTCACACAAGTGTCTGCTGTTCTTGACCGCCGTTTGGGTTCGTGGCAGCCAGGCAAGCCTGAAAAACCAACACCTCTGTTGTTGCAGTGCTGAAGGCAGATATCTAGCAGCCACCAGGGAACTCAATGAAGGGCCTGTTCTTGAGCATCATAAACTCACACAAGCAGCACAGTGGAGAGTCACGGGCTCTGGGATAGTCAACGTACAGTTTGGGCACAAGGTATGCCCCCATGTCTGCTAAGCAACCCTTACACACGCAGCAGACAAAGTCATGGGCCAGCCCGTGCAAGACCAAACGATTCCAGCAGGCTTGCGTGGTCACCAGATTCAGCAGGGCCCTGAGACACACGTAATTGCCATGTGTCCTGCTGCAGAGGCTGGGTTATAGTGTTCATGAGCTCAAGGCAGTACCAGTGGACGCAATAGCAGCCATGGAGCGGGCCTATGATGTGGAACTGCAAAGTCAAAGGGACCAGGTGACTCAAGGCTTCAACGACAGCCTGGAAGGCTTACTATGAGGCATGCAGCAGCAGGAGTGGCAACTGCCGCAGGCTGTCAGCAGTTGTGAGCTGACCTTGGTGATGCCACCTGCATTAGAAGGCCTGGCTTGTCAGCACTGCGGACATCCATGCCGTTTGTATTGGAATAATCAACTCACCTTTAAGCGCGCATATGGTGTGGTGTTGTGCAGATCTCACAGGCGGAGGCTTTGACCAGGTCACTTGACAGGCAGCTGCAAGACGTCACAACACAGCTTGTGACATCACGCCAGGAACTTGCAGAGACGGTAAGCAGGGAGCAGCTCTACCAACTTGCCTTGTTTGTCGCGTGTATACTGTATGGCATTTGCTGTTGCAGTCCCAGCTAGCTGGCTGATGAACACGCCAGGCAGCCAGCTTTTGCGTTAGCAAGTCGTTCGATGGCAGCAGCACTTGGCCAGCTCAACAACTCCACCTGTGCACCACTAACAGTCATGACTGGCACCTGACTGCAGGCTGAGACCCTTTCGCACCGCTGGCAGACTGCAGAACATCATGTGCAGCAGCTTCAACAAGCAGCATCAGTGCGGGATGAGGGTATACTGCAGCTGGAAGGCTTTCTAGAGCAGTTGAAGCTCCAGCATGAGGTACGCCTAGCACCAATGCACTGCCTCAAGGCCAAAGGCAGTTGTTGACGGATGGTTTCAATCAAACCAAAGGAATGAATGCAAAGCAGTTACAAGCCTGTTGTGAGGCTAGGGCAGTCACCAGTGCAGTGGAGGCCAACACGAACATGGGCCTTGTGGCATTGCCAGGTTACTACTGTGGCAGTGTTTTGTTTCAACACTAGTCATGCATGGACAGTTTCCGCTGGCCTCTGGACCAATGCGATGTCTACGGGCTTTTTGCAAGGCCTGTCTTGTGCACAGCCCCCAACAACAAGGTGCCGTGCATGTGGCGTGTATTGGTTGCTAGCTGCATCTCCCTGGGGGGTGTGCCAGCTGACAGCACGCCTTGTGAGGCTGATGTCGTGTGTGGCCAACGTGTTCTGCAGAACCAGGAGCGGGAGCTGCTGGCTGCATATGACAAGGTAGCACAACTACAACAGCAGCTAGGGGACCTGGAGCAGGAGTCTGAGCAGAAGCAGACGGACCTGCAGGATGCCCTTTCTGGGTGAGCCTTCAGGCCCCCCTCCCAAGTCAGGCATTCTGAAAGTTAGCAGCGTACAGTGAGCTGCAGGCTGTGACTCGATGCATCACATACCAGCTTACAGCACACCAACAGAGTTGATCAGCTGCCCTGCTGCCCTGCACCTGTCGCGCTGTAGACCACATAGGTGCAGCTTATGCTGCGTCCTTTATCTTTTTGCAGGGCTGCTGCTGCACATGATGCTTATGTGTCAAAGCTGCAGCTGCTACATGAGGAGAGGCTTGAACAACTCACAGCCAGGCATGAAGCAGATGCGAAGCACTGGGTGAGTGGCCGTGGCGCAGCTGGGTTTGTAGGCTGTTACGTCTTTCCACTGGCTTGTCTGTGTTGTGCTGGTTGTGCAGATGTTGTGTCACTGCTCAGCAGCTCCTGCATGCAGACAGCATTGCCGCTGGTGGTGGCGTATGCTGCTCCTCAATTGCTGTTGCTGGTTGGTCATCCTCTGCAGGCTGAACTACGTGCTAAGCTGGAGTACAACCTTCACTTCAAGGACAGAGAAGTGGAGGAGCTTTCAGGGAAAGTGCATCGGCTGGATGCAGCACTCAGGGTAAGAGGCTGTGGCATGTGTTTTGGCTCCATGGCTTGTTGCACTACTGGTAGATTTATCACCTCTGGCCTCTGTATATGCATAGAATGGCTCAAGACACTTGGTCCATCCTAGAAGGACTGGTGCTGGACAAAGCACAGCACTTGGTCTTATCAAGAGATTCCTTAAGGCAGGCCACTGTAGTAGCTCAACCCACCCCTTGAGAATCTGCAGCATGGCCTGCCTGAAGACCAATGACCCTTTCAGGTGTACAGGAACATATGAGAATGTAAGAAGCAGTGTTTTGACTCTGTGCTGGCAAGCCCAATATTGCTGGTGTACCATAATCTGCAGGAAGTTCAGCGGTTGATGTATGGCAGCTCTCGGCGTCAGCGTGTTGACCGTGCTTCACTGGATGCTGTGTCCATACACCAGCTACAAGCTGCGGTGGCACAGTTTGCTGCTGCTGGAGTGACTCATATGGATCCGGAGGCTGTTGCCAGGTGAGATACCTATGCTGTCAGTGGCGGCATGTTGAAGCTCACCACTGCAGTGTCATCATTGTACCAAAGACACTCTATTGTTGTGCAGAAAGGATTTGGTTGTAATGCTTTGGTCGTTGTCGGCAAGCACTCAACAAGCCTGAACCTGGCAGTGCCATTGTCTACTTGCTTGCAGCAGCACCACTCTCAGCTGCAACCAGCTATATGCAGTCTCCTCACACAACACCAGCTGGCACAGGATGTACATCATGATGCCAGGACCAAACCATCAGCCACTCCCACGAGTACTTACACCGCATCGCTGTCTTTGAATTCTGTGCTGTTGCAGCTCCCAGCAAGAGAGCCAGGCCATCCACAGGCTGCTCTCCAGTCAGCCGTTCAGTGATGGCAGCAGCACTGGTGATCTAGATGATCAACCCCAGCAGCAGCACAAGCAGAGGCATGGCATGGGCCTAGAGCACAGCTATGATGTGCGGGATTTGGGATGGTCTGCCGACCAGAGCCCAGGGAAAACAGACCTACAGGTAGCAACGGGGGATCAGCTACCCTGATGGGCAGTGGTCATCAACTCCTGTCTGGTGCATGCGCCGATACTTGCTGCCCGGTAGCTAGTAAATGGATAAACAACGTCTTGCAGCAGAGCTTGAACGCCATGTCATCTGAGCAACATGACATGCATTCTCAAGACTGAGCACATAGCAGTGTCCAGCAATGCATTTGTGAGCATACGTGTGCTGTTGCACTTTGACCTGCAGGGGGCCTTGACCACCACCAGCAGCTCTGGCTTGTCTGCAGCAGCACCACACCTGCATGATTCTCCGCTCATGAAGTTGGCAGCTAGCATGAGCAGCAGCACTGCAATGCGCATAGGCAGCATCAGCAGCAGCCCAGCCAAAAAGCAGCAAGCATCAGCAGCTCTCAATAACACACACATGCATCGCAGCAGGTAAGAACCACATAGTGACCTCCCTAGTGTTCAAACAGATGGGATCGCATGTGTTTTCCATATGCACATATGCAGAGTTCTAGTGCAATCTGTCCATGGCCGACCATGCTTGACAATCTCTGCATGGCAGGGCTGATAAGCATGCGTGTGTATCATGCAGGGCTGGCCACAGTGCAGCTATCCCAGCAGGTGGCAGTGGGTGGGTGGCAGCAGCAGCAGCTGTGGCTGGAAAAGCTGCAGGAGCAAGCAGTTGGCCATCATCAGGTGGGTCAAGCTGCGCACACCTGTGCTGACATCAGTGTGGCGTGGTGTTGCCATCTGGAAGCATGTGGGTATCTGGCAGGGCACAGGCCACTGTCTTGACACGCTAAGGCTGTCATACCATGAGCTGCACGTGTGAAGATGTTGCGTGCTCCTGGTACTGGTAAACCAATTTGCATGCGGTGCTTCGCATAAAAGTCCTGGCGGAAATGTCGAAAGCAGGTATCCCCAGGGGGAATTGATTCTCCCTGACACTTGCTTGCTCGTCAGATGCAGTGCACTTGCTTGCTCGTCAGATGCAGTGCACTTGCTTGCTCGTCAGATGCAGTGCACATACTCAGTTTGGTCAGATTGAGTTCCATGGTTGGTCCCACCGCCTTGCACAGGTACCCCCACCCGACCTTCACAGCTCGGTACAGCCAGCACAGCTGCCAGGAGAGTGATGGCTGCTGAGTCTGAGCTCAGTGCACACTGGGGCACTGATGTGGCAGTCAGTGGCAGTAGCAGGCGGGCCGATAGCACAGGGGCAAGTTCAGACCATGCGTGAGTACTGCATCACTCCTCATCACCTGTGAGCTACACCCTAGTGCTCATGAATGCCTAGGTTGATCCTACATGACGTAGCTCACAAGAGACAACCAACAGACACCCACAGCGGCCGTTGTGTGGGTTGACCAGCAGAATCGCAGGAGCAACATGTTGGATATCCTGCCTGTTAAGGGACTCCTAACTTGTGCGGCGTCTGTTGTGCTCAACTGCAGGCATCGCTACTCGGGCTCTCTGTCTGATGCTGACAGCCAGTCAGCTGCAGATGACGATGACTACCAGCATGACCCAGATGAGTTGAAACTCATCCACAGCGCTTGCCAGTCCCTGGAAGACAACAGCTTACGCAAACTGTTTAGTATCAGCACTACTGGCAGTAGCAGTGGCAGCGGCAGCCAGCAGCAGTTTGGTGCAGCAGGCAGTCCAACAGCCAGCTGGCAGCGGCAGCAACCGCAGCAGGAAGGGGCCGGCAGCGGTGCCGGGAAGCAGCAGCAGTCCGAGCAGCAGCGTTCGCTAACAAGGTTATCAGGCGGTTATGGCAGAATCAGCCTAACACCTGTAAAGGAGGAGCAGCCGGAACAGGTAGGGTATTACTAGGTTATATGCGTAGACTCATTCAGGCAGCCTAGCTTTGTGACATAGCTGCTTTATTGCTTAATGGCTTCCTGCACTGCCTTGGTTGCCCTTTGGCAATTGACACAATGCTCACAGCAGCCTGTCATGCATCTGTGTATACTGGTATGCTGCATGTCAAGCAGTCGTTGAGTGTATGTTGGCCAATGGCGCTGAGGCTATTAGGCTACACGACATGTATGCAGCACCTTCTGGCCAGGTACAGCATACCTCCAAGGGCCTTACTCATTACTGCCGGCTTGACCACAGTGTTTGGTGTTTTGCTGCAGGTGCCCAACAGTCCACCTGTCTCACTGGGCAGCTTGAGGCTGGGCATGTAGCTCAACCCATTCAAAGCCAATAAAGCTGATGGACAGCATCACCAACCGACAAGATGCACGGCTACAGTGTGCTTCGGTCTAGTTGCTTGTTTCGTTGTACCTTCCCGTGCGTACCCAGGAGGCCGCAGCGCTGGCAGCTGTACAGGCACCTGTACTGCGAAGACTTCAGAAGTGCAGCCGCAGCGATTGTGGCGCTGCATGTGGCTTATGTTAACTGGTAATGCATGTAGTACGCAGCTAGAGAGAAGCGCTATGCCGTGTAGCTTCGGGCTCGAGCTCGAGGCGCGCGAATTTTGCACGGTCTGGCGCGCTTGATGTGCTGTCACAGCTGCTGGAGCTCAGTAGAGACATAATAGTGCTGGATTGGCATACCTCTGACAGGTGCTGCAGCTCATATTGAGCAAGGATTGCTTGACCGAGGGTTTTGCTGCTGGAGAGTGGAATGTTTGGCCACGCGCTTGATCACCGGCTCAGTCCCCTCTAGGAACTATTTTGTCCTGTTTGATGTTCGGCTGCTAGCTCGCTTGCTGCGTAGGCAAAGTCTGCATCGTTGGATCCCTAGCCAGGCCTGATTGCAGGAGCGCATAATGCTCGCGCAAGGAGTAAGCCGAACGTGCCTCAGGTGGGGCCTAGCAGCTGGAGACTTCGCTTGCATCCTGGCAGGATCACCCTGAACTGTCGTTCCCTACTGACCGCAGAAGAGCCCTTCTGCAATGCATAGACCGTGTAACGCGCTTTTGACCCTATAAGGAAGTCAAACACCTGCAATTGAAGCGCTCATACATGTCAGAGTGTGAAGAGTGCCTAGGCTCGTTCGCTCACTCACTCACGGCGTGCGCTGAGAGGAGAATCTTTGCAGCGCGCACTGCCAACTGGTTGACCTGTTGCGCTGAACCGCTGTACGCAGGGGCAGCAGGTTGCTACAGCAACGTATCCGCCCAGCAGCAGCCTCAAGGTCCAGCAGTGTGCGTGCATATGCAGTGGCAATTGGCGAGAAACTTCCAGAGGCAAAGTTCAGATACTTTGACAGCGAAGGTAACATGAAGGAGATGACCACAGAGCAACTGTGCAAAGGCAAGAAGGTGGTTATGTTTGCAGTGCCAGGAGCTTTCACACCAACCTGCAGCATGAAGCATTTACCAGGCTTCATTGAGAAGGCAGAGGAGATCAAGGTCAGTGTGTGGGATCTTGGAAACTGCCTTGCTAGTCTGCGACTCCAACAGCTACAAGCGCCTGGGATTTGAAGCAGCATTCAGGCCCCTGTCTTAGAGGCTTTGCATACTAATGCGGTCGCAGCAGATACAGGCGACCAGTGCCCAACAGCAGCTTAGGTGTTTGTAGGCTCACTACCATGCAGCGCCCACTGGCACCTGTCAGCTATGATGTTGCACACCAGCATCACGTTTCGTGGCAGCAGCAACACAGAGCCTCCCTAGGCTGGCAGGGGTTGCAGCATTTGTGCCCAGCATTGTTGTTCCCTGCTGCAGCAGCATTCCGCACCAAAGGCACATTCAGCACGTTCGTCTATTGTACCTGATCCTACTGTGTTGCTGTCACGCAAGCTGCTTTCGTATGTATCATGGAGATCTTGAGGTTTGCCACATTGCAGCATGCAGATCTGTTCTGCTGTCCGTGACTCGTCGTTCAGGGCATGAATGTCTGCTTGCAATGCAAAGGCGCTACTGTTGCTGCGCACACCTCTTTGCTCTGTTCGGTTCTACTGAAGCTGCAAGGTTCAACCCGCGACCTGTTACATGTGCTTTGCACGCTGTATTTGTCCGCAGGCCAAGGGTGTCGACACCATCGCATGCATCAGTGTGAATGATGCTTTTGTGATGGATGCATGGGGCAAGTCAGTTGGTGCCGGTGACAAGGTGCTGATGCTGGCAGATGGCAATGGGCAGTTTGCCAAAGGGAACTGGACCTGACAGACAAGGGGCTCGGTGTGCGCAGCAGACGGTATGCTCTGCTGGCAGACGATCAGGTATGTACGCACTAAGTGCCTCTGGACTTGGTATCGCAATGATACTTGCTTCTTTTGGGGGCAGTTAGTCACTCGTTTGCAAGAACTTTGCAAGAGTTTCCGGCATTGCGAAGCTGGGGGCTGCTTCTGTGACATGTAGCTTCTCACAGGTGACAGTCGTGAGCATGACAGTTGCCAGTCTACCGGGCGACAGGGATCCATTAGCACGATGGACCAGGTCCTTTCGTGCACAGTGGTTGTGGTTGCAGTGCGACCAGGAAGCTGGGTATCTGTACTGCATATCATGGTTCTATACAGCGTTGTCCAGATGCGCAATAGATTACTGCAGACCTGATGCGTGTTACAGCAGTGTTACATCTGGTGCTGTTGTTTTGCAAGTCGCAGAGCTGTTGAACTGCAGTTTTGAGGCAATGCGGAGACACTCACAGAACCTGTGTCCCCACTGTGTTTGTATCTGGTTCGATGTTACTCATTGCTTTTTATGTGCTCAATGTGCTGCTGCTGCTGCCACAGGTTGTAAAGGTGTTGAATCTTGAAGAGGGAGGTGCATTCACAGTATCTAGCGCAGACACAATAATGGAAGCATTGGGTTAGGTGCACTGCCGGCAACTAGTTCAGTTACATGCAGGTGCTGCAGAGTTGGTGTGGTAACAGTGCAATAGAGCAAGAACATCCCATATACAGCGAGGATGGTAGACACTTGCAGAAGTTGCAGCATGGATGCAAGGAGTATGGCCTGAGCTTGAGAGTTTGGTTTGGCTTGGAGCAATGCGCAAGTCATGGCACCGCAGTGCAAGGAGTGCATTGCTGCCAGTTTCCACTTCACCAGTGGCATCATGTGTTGCAGCAGCGGTGCAAAACTCAACGAAGTGCAGTCCAATGGTCCTGCTGTCCACTAGTTGTTGTTAGATGTCTAGTTAGTGGAAAGGCCATTGAGGGTCAAGGACAATCTTCATGCTCGCGTTTGGTCAGTGCGTTGTGATTTGTTGAGTGCACCATTGCTATGTGGTGTCAATGGGCTTCTGTTGTAGGGAACTATACTCATGATGCTTGTGTCCGTTGTTTTTGTTGAAGCATCTATCAACTTGCATGCATGTCGCTCAGCAAGACAGTCTGCTAATGAACTACTGGAAATATGTGCGGTCGCCCATGTGCTAACCTTCTTTCATGTTGAGCCAGGTTTGCAGTTTGCGTGTCCGCATGTACATCTTGTAAAGTGATCATACACAACAGGATAGTATTCCTCCAAGGGTTTGGCAGCTCTCAAAACATGGGGTTCAACTCTAG
>NSMO01014502.1:0-19824 GCA_002588565.1 Coelastrella sp. UTEX B 3026 | reverse complement strand
AGGCTTTGCTCAAGGTGTGCATTATCAGTAGCCACAGCAGCCCGGACATACAGCAGAGCAGCTTCACTCAGTGACTAACTACCGACGCAGACGCAGCAAACGCATAACCAGCGTGTAGTTACATAAGGACTGCGACACCCGCACTCCGTGCTGCAGGACACTTCAAGCAGTTGTAACAGGCCTCTGTTCACAACCTATTCTAGAGCAGAAGCAGCTCGAAGCATGGAGCTGTGTTTGTCAAGATATTGGGTCTCGACACAATGTGGCATCCTGCGGTTTCTACCTATGGCTTCCTGCTGTTACAGGGCCCCACAGAAACACCTTTCGAGGGTGGTACTTTTGAGCTCTGTATCAATGTACCAGAGCAGTACCCACTAGTACCACCAAACGTACGGTTTAGGACCAAGATATTCCATCCAAACGTGCATTTCAGGGTGAGCAGAGCACTCTTTGTACTCTCAACATAATAGCAGCTGACAGTATGTGGCTTAGTTATGCTCATGACAGGTTCCCAGCAAGTGTCAGTCCTTGCTGCCACCCGTGCTTCCGGCTCTGCAGTAGGTGCACTGCGCAGGAGCTTGGCAAGCTTGAGTATTGTTCCTGCAGCCAATGACTGTGCATTGTCTTCCCCTGTATTGTGGCCGCCACCTATGCACATCCCTGTGCACTTCACACTCTCATGCAGTGCGCAGTGCAGCTGCAACACAGCTACCCCTGACAGCATGTCAATTGTTTGTGTTCACTGCCTGATATCACTTTCTCTGCTTGTTTGCTGTTACAAGCAGACCGGTGAGATCTGTTTAGACATCCTGAAAACGGCCTGGAGTCCTGCCTGGACGCTCCACAGCGTATGTCAGGCAGTCATGGCACTTATGAGCGACCCAGCACCAGATAGCCCCCTCAACTGTGATGCAGGTATGGTACATCGAGAGGCAGTGGTATTGGCCAGCCGCTGGCGGCTGTAGCACTTTGTAACCTGCTCAATGTGGCTTGAAAGGTTTGGGGCTTGCTGCTGATGCATACTGGTGCATTCGCTGCCTACGATGCTAGCAGCTGAATCTTTGCCATCGCCCAACTTGAAACAAAGGTGCTGCTTGTATTTTGTTGTCGAAGTTGGTCTTGAGAAATAATCTGGTTCTGCAATAGCACTTGGCGCCAGTTGATAGATTCCATTTGATGCTGGGCTTTCACAAGCCTGACTGAAGGCCCATCAACAAACTGCCATTTTGACTTTTCTGGTGTGTGCAGGTAACCTGTTGCGAGGTGGTGACCAACGAGGGTATAACTCACTGGCCAAGATGTACACTATTGACCATGCATTGGCCAAACCAGCTGCTGCGTAAGCAACCTGGGACCTGTTTCCTTGTAAAGTTTAGTGTGGGATTCTAGGCAGAGCCTATGAGTTCAGTGTGGGGTTCCAGGCAGTGCATATGATCGTTGGCGGCTATCACGTTTGCTGGGGTTGAAGAGCAGTGTTGGATCGCACCTGAAGACTGTGAGCAACTGCTTGGTATAGTGTAGAGTTTTCAGTTTGTCTTACTGACTTCAATCACTGATGGCATCGTGTTGTCTTGGTTGTGTGCACCAGTATACGTCGTCTTCGCTGCTATGTTCCAGGCTTAGCGAGCACTGTGCAACAGATCCAAAAGATCTGCAGGGTTACTAACTGTTATGATATCCTTGTTGCTATTGACCCCCCACCCCTTGCAATGATGCTGGAGCAAGACTACAACCCTGGCTACAACACCTTATCTAGATAAGACGTCCAGATGACAGTCCAGATAGTCATCATGACGAAGCGCAACTGACCTTCTGTTATGACCTGTGGCACAAGTACTACCTTCTACATATCAAACAACCACTAACACAGCACACACCAGCCTCAAAACAGCACCTACTGGACCATACACAGCAGCGGCTTGCAACAGCTTTGTGCGCACTGCAGCGAGCTCTGAATCGCAGCAACCCAGCAACCACTGTACTGGGGACTATGCATACAGGCAAGACAGCTTTGTTCGCCACCGTATGTGCTTCTGCCTTTCATTCCTGCTTTCTTATACATGTTCACACACTATTACGAAGTTTTTACTTCTGTTATTTGGTCGTAAGGGTTATCTAGATAAGACGACCAAAAATCTGGACGTAACAGCATCACATCAGGCTTCGGTGGCTGATCGGGTAATTACCGGGTTATAACGCGGTAGGCACCTGTAATGTCGGTGTGGCACAGTACTATGGAGTCCCGGAGTGACGGTTTTAATACGTCAGCAGCTGCCACGACCACGCCATGCACGGAGCTAGAGAGTGGTATCCGACGAGACCTAAGCGGTGAAGTTTTACTTCTGTTATCGGTATACGCGAGGCGGCGTCATACTCTCCTACATACTCTCCCATCATCGGGCTTTCTCTGAATCTACTACGCCGACGTCGAGCAGCTTACATTGCCTTTTCGGTCATAACCGGAGCCGGAGTCCGCGCACGTGCGAAGCCGACATCTCCGGAGCGAATCCGCTGTCACTTGGATTCAAGCCCGGAAAGTCGTTAGAGTCTGAGGATAGTTGTCAAACTTGCAGGATTCAGACCTTTCAAGAAGCTGAGGAAGCTACCAGAGTGAGGATTGCATGGCCACACCACTTCCTGGTTAAGCCACGCTGCTGATAAGGCCTGGACACGCCACTGTCGCGCCACCTAAACGCAACTCCTGGATGCCGTGGGCGTCAGTTCCCGCCGGCAGTACCACTCAAGAAACCCGGTTGCCTGCTGACAAGCCTGGTGCTCATGAACAGCGTGTTTGACATAACTCTCAATATTGCTGATCCTTAGTCGTGACTAACCACCCGGCTGAAACCTTGCTGAGTGTCCCGGGCCAACACCACCCGATCATCCAACCAGGATCCATTGCCATTGCTGACACCATGTACACCGTAGTACACACGTGTACACTAGCAGCATGCCGACGGCTGCGAATCCCTAGTCATGCCTCACCATAGCTCCTCCCCCTTCTCCCACCAGCGCACTGATTTCCGCTGCTGCTGCTGACACCTGGTCAGCAGCCTGCTGCAACTCCATGCTAGCCATCATCCTCTCCAGCTGCTGCATGGTGCTGCTGCTGTCTGGATCAACCGACAGATCTGGCATTGCTTGTCCAGTTGTTGAGCGGTTGCGCTGACAGGTTCTGAGCAGTTCCAGCCAATGAGGGTCTTGCATCAGCACTGCTGGGTTGCCAATCACAATCATCAAAGCCTGTAGCATGTATCAAGCCACAGACAACCATCAACTTCAAGCGCGTGGATGTCAGATGACGCCACTGCTGCTGCTGCTGATAGCCCATGTGCAATATGCCGCTTGTACTATCACAAAGTGCTTTGAGACGACTTGCAACATGACCATTGCGTGTTCCAACCTGACAAGCCCATCTCATATGCATGTCAACTTAAACTCAAGACACACTCAATATCAAGAGTACAATGCACTTCAAGGGAATGGCCTATCTACACTATCTCTTGCTCTGCTCTTCAGCGCTAGCGACAGACCTGCAGGGAACCCCAAGAGCTGTGAGTAAAAGCTGTTGTCAGCTCTATCAGTGACGCCCTCAGTCCCGCAGCCCACATCGCACCATGCATGATGGATCACAAACAGCATCACCTATAGGACCCAACACAGGAAAGGTCTGCAACAAGTCGCACTTGCCTGTGCCCTGGTTATAGCCACATTGAACCGCTTGGGGCTAGCAACGAAGCCCAGCTTGTGTGTATAGTCGTGCTCCAGATAGCTTGGATTACTGCGTACTGTCGATATGATGATCACACGCCTCTCCTGGCCTTGAAGCTGCTCTACACTGCCAACCTGGGGGCAAGCAGGTCACACATATACAGCTGATCAGCGACATTGGACCCACTTGGTGGCTATGTTGATAGCCAAATCAGGAGTTGGTTCGGGAGCCGGTAAGATGAGCAGTCAGCATGTGGCACACAGCTCAATAGCTGGTGGTTTCATAGCTGATGTTTTGGAGTTGAGAATTGAATTATGGAGTGTCACTTCATAACGCCTAAATCAACTGCACCATTTTCTACTAACTACCGTGCTCAAGACTAATGCGGTTTGACCACTACGACCTGATCATGAAAACAGTAGCTACGTCTACAAGCTTACCTGAACAGCTTCATATCCCTTAGCATCTAACAACTTCCTTATCTTTTGCACTTGGCGTCTGTACGGTGTCACAATGCCAATCTGATCTGCAGTAACCCTGTTTCTACGCAACTCTGGATCTTCCCGGAGTCGCTGAACGTAGTCCAGCACTGTCTTGGCTTCTAAGGCGTTGAACCAGCTGGGGGAGTTTGCTTCACGATCGTCCTTACCCACTACAGCGTGGAATAACAGAGGGAAACTGCAACACAACACAACACATGTGGATGCAGTTGGTGGCTGTTGAAGATTGATTGGATTTGAGCGTGAGAGGCTTGGAGTGTGTGCACACGATGATGGTTTCCTTACTCCAGTTTTGCCACTGTTCTATGCGGCAGTGAATTAGATGTGCAGGCCTTGGGCATGTCAAATGCAGGCAAACTGATTTGCAAATCACCAGACCGCAAACACTACAGCAGGCATGATGCCGGCAATGCATACATGCCCTACTACTAACACTCTCAGCCAACTAAAGCGCCTTTGGTACAGATGTCACTTATCACATACAACACAGAATGCAGTAATAGGTGGCAGTTTCAGCTGAGTTGACAGCGTCTGCAAGCATGTGACTGCATGACACACCTGGGGTTTGGCAGTCTCTTCCAGTGCAGGAGTGTGTGTGTGATGTCTGGGCTGGCACAAGCTTGAAGCTCACCACCTGGAGTGAATAGTTGCAGCAGCAGCAGCAGTGGAATCAATAGCCAACAAGCGTCCAAATACGTTACGAACAGTATGGCAGTAATAACTGGCTTCATGCTGGATGTGTTGTGTATGCACATTAGCCAGATCTCCACGTGACACTTTGCACCTCCTTTTTCCCATATCCTTCACCAAGGCTGCTCTTGTGTATGGGATGCAGCGACTTGTCTATCACATCGCAGCCCGACAGGCAACCTGGCACAACGGCATGCTCATTCGGCCCAACCACAACCAAGCACCAGGCCAAGCCTCCTTCACGGTGCAGATTGATAAGCCTAAACCACCTGGAAGCTTGAGGTGGCCACTCAACAGACACACCCACCGTAAAACATCCTGGAAGGCAGTTTGAGCAACTCTGGATGACTCCTGTAGTTCCGCACCAACTTCACAATCAAACCAGCAGCAGCACCATGTCCAGCAGCAGCAGCACCATTGCCATTTGTCACGCCGTTTGCAGCAGCATCTGCATCTAGTGCTGCTGCGTAAGGTGCTGTTGCTGTGAGTCTCTCAAGCAAGCTGAGGCCTAGGCCTGATTCACGAGCTAGTCTGCTGTGGATCACGGGACCTAACTGTTTGGGATCTCCGGCTAGCACTACTGCTGTCTCCGGGCCTGTTCAGAATGCACACAGGGGACACAATGGGTGAGGGCAACACAACAATGATTTGGGTTTGCTTGATCGTGATAGCCTGAACTCTGAGGCATTTGGTACCAGCTGCCGCTGATGGCAACATGGCTCAATTAGTACGGCTGTACGGGACCCCTTCAGTGTGCTGATAACATGAACGATAGCTTTCAGACACTGAAAAGCAAGTGGTTCGGCCACTGGTGCATAGCGGAGACTGTTTTTCCATTTGAACAATATCACATTATAAAAGTCGGCTTGTTGCTAGCTGCTGAGAAGCACTTGTGGCTATCAACGAGCAAGGGGATTGCAATAATCAGCTGAGTCGCATCCTCAACAGTCCAACATTTGCTACTGTCTTAGGCTCTTACCAATGTGTCCTGCTATGGCACAGAGTGCCAGGGGTTCCTCAGCGTGTCCTGCTTCATCCATCATCACATGAGTGAAGTGACCAGCAGGAACACCCAGGGCGTGAAGCTGCAGCAGCAAACCACCAGGATACATCGGCAGCGGCAATTGCTTGTGGTAAAAAACCTGATCAACAGAAGAGGAGGTGGAGTCAAGGTGCACGGCGACCACCCGGCCATAAGTCGCATGGTCTTGTTAGTGAGTTTACTGTTCAACATGCAATGCAGATGCGCACATTGGGCATCCCGAGACTGAAATAAAGAACAAGCGGACCTAAAACATGAAACAGGGAAGGCTGAACTCTAAACTTGTGGACTAGGGCCACACTGACGTAATAGCGCAGCAGCTACAAACAACAGAACAGACACAGGAGCGGTGGTTTGACAGACCAGACTGGCATGTACAGCAAGCAGCCTGTCAGCCGACAGCTGGCTAGCCATTGAAGAACACGATGCAGGCGAATGATGCAATAGTATCATAGCCTGATTGACGCTAAAAGTTGGTGTAATACCTACACACACAAGTCTTGAAACCTGCCTCAATACCAGACAAAACTAGAAACCACCCCACCCATGTACTTATCATTTGGAAAGCATTTCACCTTGCCGGCCATCAATGCTGTCAGGACCACCACACGTTTCTTGTTGGCCGTAACTTCTCTCAACTCAGGCAGCCTGAACGCTCCCACGCTTGCATCCCAAAGTGTAATGTCTTCTTTGTCCAGCTCACTGGGCAAATCTACTTTGGAGCAACGAGCAGCAAGCGGGAGTTGGGGTGCCGCTTAAGTACCTACAGAGTTTAGCAAACATACCGCCGATGATAGCACTTTCAACCGCCAAAAACGGTTTGGTCAGTACAATGTGTTGATTGTAAGCTTTCTGTCGGCTTCCTTTAGATCATGAGTAAGCACAAAGCCTCAGCAATTCAGAGGCTGGCTGACCAGCTTGAATCAGTCACTGAGCCAACAAGTCAGCTGCCAACTTTTTGGGAGCAACGATCAGCAAGCCGGAGTCGGGGTGCCACCGTAGCAACTACAAAGTTAACAAACGCACCGCCGATGATAGCACTTTCAACCGTCACCCAGATGGTTGTGTCAGTACAGTCTGATGATGTTTGAGCTCTCTCTGCATATTCTCTCTCTTGACAATGCTAGCCAATAGACTTAGGCGACACGGGACGACTGCTTTAGCGAGAAAACAAGGGTTGCTGTGGGTCTCTCCATCGAAACGAGACAAAAGAACGTAGCTGAGTGCTGGACTGAGTTACACCTTGTCTGATCCTTTGTTGGTTTCGATCGGTTTCCTATTGGGTGTGGAGAGTACCATTCTAGATGGTGAGGTATCCACTGTAACTTCTCTAACAATGAAGAACAACAAAGAGTACTGCATTGATGCTGCTGTCCCACCTGTGCTGCTGCTTCAACAAGTGTGCTTGTCTTTCCAGTGCCTGGTGGTCCCCAGATAATGAACGGCAAGCGCCCGGCTGTGCCACCGACAATACAGCTCACGGCCGACCTCTGCTCCGGATTGAGCTGTCTGTTCAACCATGAGAGTCCCTGAAAACACAGCAGCACAGGAGTGGGTAAGGGCTTGTGATTGTTCCGTATGACACACAGCAGCACACAGCAGCAGGATAAGGGCTTGACGTGCGCTTGTTCCGTATGGCACAAACATTGCATTCTTGGCAAAGGCGGGAAATGAGTCTTTCCCTAGTGTCCAGTAATAGCGCACAACAGTAATGTATGTGTGTCCACGGAAGTAATAGGCACAGTCGACTTGACTGCTTTAACTGCTCCAACTGTTACAGCGTGTGAAACACTTTCACATTCCAATGGCATATCTGCATGATTCAGGTGTGTCGCAGGACATATTGCTGCATAATCCGTACCCCAGCACTTTTGCTCAAGTCCCCTCTTGCATCTGGCTTCGGCAGTAGTATCTCGCTCCTAGCACCTGCTACTACCCCCCGTTGAGCCACATCTAGGGCCTCGTGCATGAACACAAAGCCAGTGCGCTTGATAGCAAATCGCACGTTGAAGCGGAGACCAGGTAGATAGACAGAGTTGTGGAACACTGCGTTGAACTTCAGCTTCACCTGCAGCAGTAGTACTCAAGTCAGACCGTGTGCAGTAGACACAAGTAATCTTCCACGCACTTTGTCCAGGGTGCACAGAACGGAACTGCATTGCACTGCTAGGCAGGACACGTCCATGGTGACTGGATCTCTGGGGATGCCGCTGCAGATGCAACAAATATTGCTTGCGAGATGTATCAGGCCACTGGACTGCAGCACAAACTGGAATACTGAGTGTGGTATAATCAGTCCTGTGCAACTTGATACAATTGGCACTAGTCAGTCAGCCTGTGCGATTTATGTTGATGCCACATGTGCGGGTGGAGGTTTCAACGAGTGTCCTCTTCACTCAGGTGCAAGTCTATTTGTTTACACAGTGCCTCAGGCGTTTAAGGCAGGGGTTGGTTAGTGCTGGCACAGTACAGTACTGTGTGCCAGGTGTGTTGTCTTCCTTCAGGCTGAGCCCTCTGTGTGCTTGATACATATATCAGTGATGTTTTTCAGACAGCAGTCAGCTGCCAGTCGTGACTGATCAGCAATGCCAGGCAAAGGGAATGTGTTGCCTTTGTGCCATGTTTGATGTCTGGCAGTGTGCCATGGGACTGACACGCCACGATGTTCCCGGTGCTACATGCAGAATCATGGTCATCACACATTGAACTGCAGCAAAGTCCAGCTTGGTGCTTGGCTTCTGGTTTCCTAGGTTCCACAGGGTAACATGTGTCACACTGCACTCAAGTGTTGGACTTACTTCCTCCAGTTGCACCATGTGGACGTAGCCCTGCCACTCCTTGCCTGTTTGGTCACCACTGACAGACACATACAGAGCATCACCAAGCATCACAGACGGACGCGCCTCAGCCAGGCCAGGCACCTGCAGAATATTAACACAGACATATTATGTTGTTCATGTACGCGCAGCATTGCAACTGCAAGGCTTGTGCTGGACCGATACACTCACTTACTCGACCATTCAACCTCAATTTAGTTCCCTCATGAGCCAAGTCAGATGCTCACATGCACATGGCCTCAGAAACGTGACAACTTAATTGTTGGCACCTGCATATTGTCCTCTAACAAAGCTCAACCTCTGCTGTATCTACCTGCAGAGCGAGCAATTTGCCCCCGGGTGTTTTGCCCAGTGTCACATTGCTCATGTCGTATGTTCTCACGTCAATCTCCTGTTGAAGCTCCTCCAGATGCAACAGCGTGTGCAACTGCAACACACAAGCGCAGCACAAACAGTTGATAGGGGTTGGCTACTAGCTGTAGTACACGGCCAATCGCAGCTTTTTTCAGGAGGCATGCAAGCTAAGCAGCGGCCCTGCAAAGACTACTGCACAGAACCGTTCGATACCCTCTCAACCCCCAAGAGGACTCATCTATCAGAAGGTTCCAAATATCAAGTCACACAAACAGCAATAATCGCTGTGCCAAGACCGTTTGCAACGTTGCCAGCAGGTATGGCAGTATACGCAGTAAGTTGTTGAGGTATCCAAGCCTGTGCCGGGGCCACAGAGTCCTAGGAACTGAATGACTTGTCACATGATGACATGGCTCTTATAGATGTACCTTTGCCAGGTGTCCAGGCAGGTCCTTAGCCCCCTTGTTCAATCTGTCAAGCTCAGCTTGTAGAGCATCAGGCTGCCTGTTGGCCAGCAGCTGACGCAACCTACACAGCAATGGCACATACAAAAGTATACATATGTATAAGCTACCCACCGGCCATAGCTCTATGGTCATCGGCCGCGCGCCCCATTTCAAAGGCAGAAACAACAACACCATAACGCAGTGATATATAAAGCATGTGGCTACTCACTACCGCATTGCTTGGGTGGCTCAGATTGGCTGAACAGTACATGTTCTATACAAAGTAACAACCTGTACACCATGTTCCCTTGGCAACCTCAGCACAGCTGCACCCAGACTACTGCAAGCTGAGTTGAAGTCAGAGCTGCACTTTGGCAGGTTTTATAAATAAAAATCTCATTTACATCATCAAACGTAGCTACGAAGCAGGGTAGCTTTTGACGTCAGCCAGTATTCCTCGTGATAGATAGCATGTTGGATCAATAGGCTGGATACCAGATCAAGCAGGCCACAGGCCTAATCTCCCACCTGCCAGGCACTGCATGCTGTCTAGGCGGTTTCTGCCACACCACTTTGCCCTTTGGAGGCTTCTCGCCCGGCTCAAAGTCCCTCTGGGGTGTCACAGGAATCTTGACCTTGGGTTTGACGTAAGGTGATGATGCTGATATGTCTGGTAGGTCTGAGTACGGGTCACACTCAGCTCTCAACTCACGAGCAATCACGAATCCTGAATGTGAATAAGGACAGAAGTAGTCTGAGACAATGAGGTTGAAGGCTCAGAAGATGAGATGCAGCGCAGAGCTCCTTACTCGCAAGCTGCGGACAGAACTGCTGCCACGTCCAGCTGCTAATCAATAGCACACAGTGTGTGTAGACAAGCGTCCCAGCAGCTGATCAGATTCTAACCCGTAACTGGAAACTGAGAGCATGTATGTGAAAGTCACAAATGTGTTTGTCACACTCAACAGTCTGCATTATGGAACGCTTGTGGCAGTTGTATCCTGCGGGTTTATTCTTCGTGGGTGCATATCCGGCTACGCTTACCAAAGTCCAGGATGAGCAGTGAGCAGGTGATGCCACAGGCCTCAGGCTTCACTTCAATGTGTATGTCAAGCTTGGTCCCTGGGTGCACTACCCATCCGCCAGGCGGGATATCAGTCAACACAGATACCTCAGGCAAAGGCCTGACCTGCAAACCAGTACACAGACAGACAACTACTGTGCATCTGATGGCGTGCAAATTCCAGCATTAGCAGACTTATGTGTAGCTTAGAAATAGAGTGTCAAGAGGCGTACTGAAAGCTCATCATAGTGACAGGTGGGGTTCTCTGTGTGGATTGAACGAGTTCTGCCTGGAGTTTTGTACGCAGATACATATTGTTGCCTTGCTAGCTCAAACTTGAGCAAAGCTCAAGCTTTGGAAAATGCTTGCAGACTACTCACGGCTGCCTGGGGCGCACATGCTGGGGCTGTGGCATCTGAAAACAGCAGCCTACCGTATGGTATGGTACATTGGCATCAACCAGGACAACTCACTTCATCATTCATCAAACCGCAAGGCGGACAAGCCGCGCATGGCTTGTCTGTCTGTGGCACATGTGCGATTTCCTAGCTTATCGATCGTAAAAACTTCTCCTCTGATCTCTGAGTGGGCTGCCAATCTGGTAGCACAACCAGACCTACCTGATACACACGGTGCAGCGGGTGGGACACTGCTCCTAAGTTCTCTACTGTCAGTGTGAGCAGTCTGCTTTCTCCAATCTGCAAAACAGCAAAACACGTATGTTGCAGGAGTTCAGCCATGGCGATTGGCGGCTTGTCCGCTGCTGTCTGAAACATATCTGGCAATGAAATACACAGAAGGAACTGTTTGCACTTGGTACAACCCACAGTGCACACCAGATGCCAAGCAGTCGCTTTGGCCACACCGACCATGGGGGGGTGTACGATTGCTCTGTGTGGTCTCACCCGGCCCCACCCCTCCCCGCCAGGGAACTGCAGCGATAAGTGACCTTACATTACCACTATGATGCTGGCAGTAGCAGCTGCAATAACAAATCACATTTCTATTGCTTGCGTATCTACCTCTAGGCCAGTAAGCTCAGGCAGTTCTGACACCAGCAGGCCCTCCTGGTTGGCATGAATGCTGCCAGATGTCCTGATCTGCTGCAGCAGCTGAGCAACCTTGTGCCGGCTGCTTTTCAGGTGAGTCTGGAAGTTGGTCTCACTGTCGTAGGGCAAATCGCACAAGCTGCAGTGGTATGCGGATCCTGCTGCCCTGCTGCTGCGCTGCTGATGAGCCTGAAAGGCGTTGCCATTTGATGCCTGCAGAGGGAACGCGCTTTAGCCAATGTACATTTGTCTGTAAAAATTCAGGCGTTCGCCACCGAGGCAGGAAACGCACCGAATTTGCAGCCACAAGCAGGCTGAGCACAAACAGCTTGCTCTTCTTGTTGACTGTCTTGTTAAATAGACCGAACTCTGTCGGCCGCTGGCGCGCCACTTGCTTGAGGAGGCCGAAACTGTACTTGCGCTGCGCTTCACTGTATAGTTGATAGATGGGTAGACCGCGTCCTTCTGGGTCCCACTGCATTAGCAGCTGCTGCATCTTAGCTGCCACCTCCTGCTCTCTTCCCGACATGATTGGGCCTCAATCAGATGTCTTGTGTCCCGATGGCAAAAGGTGCAAGATTCGGAGATGCCAAAGCCACCTATCGCCCAATCACCGAGGCTGCCCTGCGATCGCAGTAGCACACACACACCCCTACCTAAGCATGGTCGCACATCCACAACTGCATCTACTTATTGCACCGAGACAATGAAACACCTTTACATCGCCAACAGCAGTTGCCTGCAGGTACAGCGTCCTCCGAACGGCTTCGGCACGGATAAGGTCAATCGACGCTTCAGTCCTTTTGTGAGATGTGCCCCGATCGTGGGCTGTATACAAGCATTGCGTGATTCGGCTGCGTTTAATCCTGTGACTTGATGCTTTTGAGCTCACATTGGGAGATTCAGGTAGGCCGGCAGTTCCCGCTCAGCAGGTGCACAACAGTCAATAGAGATGATATCTACGACCGTAGCCGCTTAACCGGTAGCATAAACTACGTTTCAAAGACGCGTATTCTACCTAGCCTGCTTGGACCCCGGCTGTGGCTACGTACACACGGTAAGACTACGGTACATTTGATGTACTGCCTGCTGAACATTCTTCGTCGACAATAGCTCCTGAACTTCTTTGATATGGATCTAGGGTATGTTGTTGAACAGCAAGTCCGAACGCAGGGTGCCCTTTTGTAACCTTTCAGATGGGAGGGTTTGAGCCCCCTCAGCGACATCGAATGTGGCGGCGAAAGCAACAAATGGAGGGCACTCACGAGCGTTGGAAATATTGTACTATCACTCTTCACATGGCCAACCTGCAGTACCAGCGGGACAGCTGTATATGCTCATGCTGCTGCCACTGCTGCCTGCTGCTTGCTCGTGCTGTACTTCAGCTCAGTTGAGATGACTGTACGACCCGAAACGCACTCCCCTGCATTTCAACAACCACAAGATATGCTGACCCTGTGTTTCACTTCACTTCAGGTAATTCTATGATGCAGTTGGCGGCTTAAAAGGTGCAGTGGGCGTTGATGTGTCAGAGCCTGTCATCTTGAGCAGCTCAAGTTTTTGGGGTGGCGACCCCCCATGCATGGCAGTGCAGCTGTGCCAGCGCATCTATCTTGCTGCATTGGTTCCGTTACTTTTACATGCTGTACGTGGCTACTACCTGGAAGGTGCAGCATAAGGTGCAAGAGCTTTCACCTGGAGGCGCCACTGAGGCAGCATTCTGGCAGTAGTACAGGCCCTGGGATCTCCGGAGACACAGAAGAGTTTTGAAGCGATATATGATGAGCTGCAAGCCGCATAGTCGTGGCCCGTGACGGGAGTGCTAAGGGTAGCTGCTGCTGCATGAAAGAATCATATAACTGTGGGATTCCAGTCATTGCTGAAGCAATTGCGGCAGCTTCTGCTACAACTAGTAAGAGTACACCTCAACAGCAATATCATGACATCTATTATCATCTTTACGTAGTGCTGATAGCATTCTAGTACAAAGTGGAGGAGTAGGAAGGTATCTGAGCATGGAACATGGTGTTTCGCTCGCATAGTTACCAGAGCCTTGCACCGACATAAATCGGATGCACGCTGCATAATCATTTCAGGCAACATAACAACCACATCGCTCTGCCACGCCAGGACCACGGAGTTGCAACACTTTCACATTCAGTGTGTGCTGTACGATGGGAGCACTGATGATATTGGATAGCTTTCACAGCCAGTGTCAACACAGGTTGCAGCTTGTTGGTAAGCAAGGTGATGCCCTGCCCTGCCATGCGGGAGTGCGGCAGCGCAGCAATGCAAGTAGTCGATTGTTCCCCCTTATTATCTATGTAAAAAGTGGTCCACAATTGCCGTGCATATGACTTTACCTACCACATTGATTTACCAGCTTTCACCTTTGCAATCGCTGTATCATTTATTCCTCCATTTTTCCCATATTGCCACCCCTCACCTCTATCTGTTAGAGAGCATAACCTGTAGCTTTTCACAATGACACAGCTGATTTTGCGACGGTGTACATTAACAGGGCAAATTCTTCACTTGATAGACACTGTTACAGTTTCCTATTCTACTAGCCCATTTCTACTTCTGTCCATCGTCCAGTGCACACCGAGGTGATTTTTACATTCATCACAACATTGTTGCATGCTTGCCAGCCCAACTTGCACAGATCCACGACATCGTTCACTGCTGCATTTGCAGCGCACAATCCTGTACAATTCTGCATATTTCAGCAGAGTGATTATATCAACAACAACTATCCTTCACCACGTCATACCTTTGCTCACACCAAGCAAAACCTCATCAACAGGTCACTGCAGCTGTGCACCACATCTGTTTACACCTTCTCATTCAATATGCATGCTTCTTTCTTCTCCTCTCTTCCTAACCCAGATGTACAGAATATACCATTTCCCAACCCCTCCCCTCTATAAAACTTGTCCTGCCTAATCTATTCACATGTTCATGTGGTGCAGGACAGACTGCAGGCCCCATGCTTGTAATGTGTTCACGCCAGTGATCCACTGCAAATCAGACACACACAGCAGCGCACTGGTTGAGTCATACTCCCCCTGTCTTGTAATGTCCACCATGCAAATGCTGCCCATCATACAGATGCTGCCACACTTTTACTATAAACACATCAACCAGACATCTATGCATTGTTCCTGGCAACTGGACTTGCATTGTGGCAGCTGCAAACTTATTCCTCAACTATCCCTGCTATCCTCATATGGATGCATAACCGTCACTCCACTATCCTTCCTTCCTTCAAGTTTGTACAGCTTTGCCAGGTAGCATACACTGTAGGATGTGTTCAATTCTACATTAAGCTGTAATTCACAATCCCCCAGCAGACAATAGCATCATCCATCACAGGAACCCACCTCTGTGAACAGCATGCCAGTGAAGCCCAGCATGGCCACACGTCCGTTCCAGTTCTCAGCCTGAGGACTCCAGCTCAAACCCAAGTTCTTGTTGGCATATGGCTCCTTACGGGTGTAACCCCTGCAAAGGCACCAGCAACATACTGTCAGCAATTGCAGATACTGGTCTCACAAGTCAGTTTCCTGTTGAAGCATGTCATGACATACATCCTAGTTCACAAGTAAAAGTTGTTTGAAACTGCCTATTCAGTGCTGGATCACCTTAATGGTATGTGGCATGCAATACTATCTAGTGAAAGAATGCCTCGTTCTGCTCCCCCACAACTGTAGTAGATCTTCAGTCAAGCTGTACTGCGTATTATACTACATCCCATACCACAATTATCATGCTAATTGCAGGTAAAAAGTGCACACTGCTCATCTGCCAGCGCCAGCTAGCATCTAGTTCGCAAACCGCATTGTCCTGGAAAGCTTACCTAGCCATTGGAGCATATGATGCGAAGGCGATCAGCACAAACACTGCAAATACAGTGATGGGGTGATCCTTGACCTGCTCCAGCAGACCCAGCCCTGTGGTCCACTCCAGTGCAAGACCAAGAACAACAGCTGCAATCAAAACACATAACAACTGTGTCATTGAGGGCATAATGGCTGGAGTGCATTGGCAGTACTACATATTATCAGTCAGTCTCAGCAGCAGCAGCACCAATCAGAAATCATTGTCCTAGATACTTGGTTGTTAATGACAAAGCAGCAGCAGCAGCACCGAGCAGGGCAGACGCTGACTTGAATTACCCAACTAGAGCTGTTATAAGTACTACTTACCAACCATAGCCGCACGTCCGTTGATTGTCTCAGGTGCTGGTCCATCAAATGCCTGCCACTGCCAGTAGTCAGCTGCCTTGCCCATGTCTGCCCTCATCTCAGCGGTCTCTGGGGTGATGTCGCTGCTGGGGTAGTAGCGCTTGGCACTGCCTTGATAACGGAGCTGCAAAGTTAATGCAGACAGCAGTAAGCAGCAGTGGATATTATGCAGCAATGATAGGGCAGAATGCGTGGTCAGGAAAGCAGCGTGAAGGGAAGCAGATTGGAAAAGGAATTCACAGGGGTGCGACAGCTGTTCGTGCCTATATTTGTGCAATTGACTGCCCATATCATCAGTCACTGGACCGTTGCTTACTTTGTGCATTGCAGGAAATAATGTGCATTGCAGAACGTTTTGATGGTAAGTGCATTGCAAGATGCAGCACATACAGATGTGCACTTGGCTGAGACATCAGCTGCCCAATACTTGCAACAGCAGCAGCCGCGAAGCATGCTTACCTGCTCGAACTGCTCCGGGCTGAGCTTTGGGTCCCTGGGGTCGCTGCTGCCTTCAGTGCGTTGCAGCTCACGCTCCAGCTGCTCAACGTCGCTCTTAGCGCTGTTAGGCTTGTCATTGTCCTTGAAGCGCACGACAACGCTCTGGCGTTTTGAGCTGAATGGGCGGGCAGCCAACAGCGGGCTGCGCACACCACGGCAAGCAATGCTGCTCTGTGTTGCAATCATCTTGGCAAAAAGCTATAAACTCCGAGAAGTGGCTCAGATGCGGTGAATGCCTCACAAACTTTGCAATGCCAGTGTACGAGCGTCAGTTACAATGTGCGAGTGCAGTTGCAATAGCCTGAAGCAGGCTTGTTTATATACGCAGTATGACATACTACTATATGAGCAGCAATGAGCGTTGGCCGGGTGTCAGAATGCATGGCACCTGACGGACCCTTACTCGGCACGCGTGACGTACGTGACGTCAGCCGGCACACTGCAGCCACTCGCTGCTCCAGTACAGCTCAAGGTGACTGGCCTCTCCTGGTGCATTTGGTACATCGATGCCCACAGTCCTCCTTTTTCGTGCCAGCATATTTGCCGGCGAACATGTGTACCGTACCGAGAACGGCGGTATTTGCCTAGCGCATTCTCTATGGATGGCGCACTGTCTAATGGGAGCTGAAAAGCTGCTCTTACAATGCATACACCACGATTACTGGCCAGTCTGTACAGAGGCGGTGAAGCATTTTTGACTGCACAGAGAGATCTCTGCAGACTCTGCCGTCTGAACCGGCGCACGCGTGCCGTTCCCGTGAGCGGGCGAGCTTATTGCAGCAGGATCCCCTGTTGTGAGTGGTCTGCTGAGGTGAAACGACTCCAATCCTGGCCCATTGCAGGGCCAGGCCCTGCCACTGATGGTATCTGATACAGCACCCCTAGCATGGCAGTCATTGCAGGCTGGAGCTTTGCCAGCGCATCTGTCTGGTTGCATTGGTGTAACATCGGCTCAGTCATTTTTACAGCACCTTGTACTCAGGGGCCCCACCGTGCCAGCCTGAAGCAGCCTTGCCAGCGGTGGAATTCCATATAAACAGCAAAGCCGCCCTAACAACGCCCAGGCCACCTGCAATTGGGCGGCAAAGCTGGCTCAACAGATCTCATGACATGAGCAGCACAGAGAGCTCTTTGGGTGGCGACCCCCATGCATGATAGGACAGCTATTGCCAGCGCATCTGACTTGTTGCATGGCTCAGTCACTTTTACATGTGCGCATATTCAGTCTGTGGGACACACTCTGCATCGACCAAGCTGTTGCCATCGTCGTCTTGACAGTACTATGCTGTCTACATAGCCTGACGAACATACAACTCGCTCCACCATGTATGACATGAACTTCTGTCTTAGCACGCTAGTAAAAATGACAACTAGGTAAGGGACATAGGCCTGTATCACTGGCTACCACCAGCTGGCACTGCAATGGCAGACAGTGGCAGGCTGCCAGCCGGCGCACAGCAACTCTGCACGTGCGATTAAAGCACTGAACACCCGACCAACACAAATTGCTGAATGCCAACAGTCGCAATGCAGTATGTACTGGCAATTACACAGGTCAGCAGAAGACGCGGTTGTGAAGTACCCCCATGCGTCTGAGGGCGACTTACATGCAACTGTTGCAAGTGTACCACACCTGAAGTGGGTGTGTAACACGAGCATGAATTGACATATCTGACAGTACCTCATGCAACATAGAATGCTAGGCAAACTGCTGCATGCTACCTGCAAGGGGCTGCCACCCGGACATATGCTTCTGCTCCTGCAATTAGAGTGCTCAAAACTGCCACAGGCGACGGCCTCCAATGCTACCAGAACCTACACGCAAAGAAGACTGATGGGCTCATGACCCACCAAGCTAGCGACCCAAAGAAGCTAGCGACCCAAAGAAGAGGTCAAAAGAAAACCATCCAAATGCTAGGTCATTCGCAAAGAAGGCACAAGAAAGCTCAGAAGAAGCTCTACCGGTATCATGGCCTAGCCAATCATAGTCACAATTGCAACAAATGCCCGTATCAACCACTAACTGAAAGAAATTTTCTGACAGGCACTAGTATAAAACAAGCTCACATTGGCCAACCACAGCTCCACAGCGACGCAGTAGACACAAATCAAGCAGTACAAAGCAGTACAAGTGTCCGCCACACACTCATCCTCAGACCGCGCCCACAAGCCACCAAGATCATGTATGATCAACTCGCATGGAACTGCATGGCACCCAAGGCAGTGTCCTAGATAAAGCATTTTATGGGAAAACAAGTGCAAAATGTTTGCCAAGATGGCAGTACCAAAACTGGTCATGCATTGCAAAGCTGCTCCCACTTGTCAAAAACAGTGTGTGTGCCTAAGGCGCAGCTTCACACGAACATAGCCTACACAACTTGTGAAGTATGATACACAACAGAGAAACAATAAAGCATATTGCAATGTGCGAAACCTCCTATGACGAATCCTCAAGCTACATACCTTCACAAATACATTCATACTATACAGTAGACAACTGGCAAGACGCCTTCACAAGCACAACCACAACCGCCTACGGACACCAGAAGACAAAAACACAAGGTCCAATCCCATGCAGAACAGCAGCCAAGTGCCTGGTGTACAGAAAACAAGTCAGATACAGCCAACTCAACTGCCAACAATACATGCTTTGCTTCCAGGTCAAAGCTACACAAGCTTCGCTTGTAGACACCACAACCTTGTCAGTTTGTCAAGCAGCAGACGCTTGACACCAGCAAAACTTCCAGTCAGCATATGCACATCCCTCACGCCCCCAAAGCACCAGTACGAGGGCCCATCAGCCAGCTATCAGGCGCCCCCTCATCCACCATTTGCTGAACCCTGTACTCCGGCACAAACCCATCTAACTGCCTGAACTCACTCAACTTTGCGATATGCCCACTAAGCTGTGCAAAGTCCTCTCGCCCGCTTGCATTTGCAGCCTGATCCAGCACACTCGCAACAGAGTCCAAGCAGTAGTCTGTAACATGTGGCAACCGTACAAGGCTGTAGAGGTCCTCGTATAGTGCAGCAACATAAGCTGGCTCTAAGTCCCAAACTTGACGCTGGTGCGTTGCTGCCTTGTGTGCTAGGTGAGCATCAAGGTATTGCTGTACTGTAAACCAGACTGTGTCTTCAGATGTAATGGTTAGGTCATTTGATGAGAGAAGAAGCTTGAGTGATGAGGGGGGAACTTGATACAGTAGAGTGGATAGCTGGGGATGAGCTAATGTAGCATCTAAGTTGCCTGCATGAAAGACATACGTATTTTGAGAGAGAGAAGTTACAGTGGATACCTCACCATCTAGGATGGTACTCTCCACACCCAATAGGAAACCGATTGCAACCAACAAAGGATAAGACCAGATGAAACCCTGTCAAGCACT
>NSMO01014501.1:0-19878 GCA_002588565.1 Coelastrella sp. UTEX B 3026 | reverse complement strand
AGTAGCCACAGCACACACATTGTCAGCGAGCGTGTTATAACCCGCCACCTGGTGTTCTGTAACAGTGTCCTCAAATCGCAGAGCTGCAGCTCACACAGCGGCCCTTGCACTCTGGTGTGTGACAGCTGCAGCATGACCACACACACCCTCAGCGCCTGTTTGCATTATGCCCATTATCTCGTATCTTCTGCCAGGCGGCTGTGTGGAACACCACAGTACACAGCTCCATGTGCATTCATCGCTAGAGACTATTTAATTTGCGATACATGCTGTGCTAGCTCTTGACACATCATCTTGGTGTGTCATATGATCGTGGTGTCTCGCGTCATTTCATATGTATCATTCGGACAGGTTCAAGGTGCTCAACAGCTCAACGCTGAGCTGCTCTTTACCAGTCAAACCGTGCACATGTTTACGCATGTAGGAGCCGTGTACTGGGAGAAAAAGCTTTGAAGTGCAGTAGTGCAGGAACTGCCATATGCTGTCCAGCCAGGAGGGTGCTCAGAAGTCGCTGTGCAATCAGGCTGCTTGAAGGTTGGGTGTGCTGGTAGGCTGAAAACGGAAACATATATCAAAAGAAACCGTGGGTTATATTGATTTATTATATGAAGACCGGTTACCACTTATTATGCCGTGAACGAGCGAAGAATACATTGTATAGATTTTTGGCACTATTATTATTATTTGAGTACACCACTGTGTAGGGCAGCACCCTGAAGATTCTGGTGTCAGTGGCTCATGTGAACAGATTGAAAGGTATGCATTAATACATTGAGGGCAACATACTACACGTGTTTATGGTTTCAGCAGGATGGCCATATGGCCATGGCTGACTGGTAGCAAGTATTATCAACTCTATTTGTGTTTATGGTTCGAGTGTTTGTCGTGAATTTGGGGCAGCAGTGATGCCCCAGGGTGCTGCCAGTCATTTGAAATGGCTCATCAGGACGTAGTAGCCGATGGCTGTAGGGCTGCGGCTGGTTGGTAGCTTATATATATCATGCCTGATCATGCTGTAGTATGTTGTAGAGCACCTTGATTTGGCAAGTCATGATGTTAATCGTGATGAGAGTATGGCAAGCACAAATAGAATTTATAACGTGCAGTCTTGCACTTTGTAGGCTGCACGTTGCATGTTTGTGTTGTGTTTTGTGGTTGCAAGTTGGGGTGTCTCTCAGAAGTTCTGCAAGAAAGTTTTGAGCTACATCACAGTTTTAGTGAACAGGGGTAGATCCATGCGTCCGCCAGGCTCAGTACTGGCTATTGTTGCTCAGCCAGCTTTGTGACGTTCAGATGTCTAGTAATGCAAATTCCCTTTTTGTGCAAACGGCATGAGATTTTTGTGCTGGTGTACCTTCCGCCTGGGATAACAATGACTCGAAGTCACTGGGTAGATCAGATGCGGGGCGGATGGCCGGGCTATGGTGCCTAGCCTTTGGCAATGATGATGATGATTAATATCAGACTTTTGTGTTTGCTGCAACGTCGATTGTGAAGTTGTTTCTCATTGTAATGATGGCCCTGCATGGCACTGCAGCTGTGTCAGCGCATCTATCGTGTTGCATTGGCTCAGTTACATGCATGATGATAATTCTCCATGCCAGATCACCGGGCATCGGCCATCTGCATCTGACCTTTTTGCAAACCCAGTCACAGTCTCTGGAGGGACAAGGCGGGTATCGTACTCAGGCTACCCTAGTACTGCTAGCATGTTGTACACAATGCTTGACTGGAGCCACTATTGAGATGTTTGTGGTATTTCACATTGTTACATGGTGCAACATGCACTGCAGGACAGTCAGGCCCTCTGGGACATAAACTGAGCCAATGCAAACAGGATAGATGCGCTGGCAAGAGCTGTCGTACCATACATGGGGGGTACGCCTCTGTGTCAAACTGAGTCTACTAAGTGGCAGTCGCCAGCACCACTGCTATAATCATTGCATTGCCATTGACAAACCTGCCAACAACTTGCGATGCTGCTGTTGCAACTGTGCTCAGCTACAGTCGAACTGTGCTCTGCTACAGTCGGCTTGAAGTATGCCTAGAACTGCCACCAACCGCCCGATCACATATCAAACCTATTACCAGCGGAAACGCCGCGCATGATGATCTCAGCAACTGCGGCCACTGGTTGCTACCAATGTGCGGCTGTTATCACACATCGTTGCCTGCCTGATGCCGCTGTCATTGCTGATCCTGCTGGATCTGTTGTGGGTAGGCCACCTTCACACCATCCATGGGGTCAAATGTGCCTGCAGCAACACAGATTAGGACATAGCAATGACAATAAATCAAGTTGATGTGTGCAGCAAATCCCAATCAACCTGAGATTTAGATCTAGCGAGAGCGGGCATGCTGATCTGTCTCAGATTTGCAATGATTGCCATAAACCTACGCATCAATGAGCAGGTTGAGTGACTCCGCAGTGTACAGGGGAGCAGGGTTCTATCCACTTTCTTCCATGCATGGCATGCCACTGCAGCTGTTGCCAGCACATTCACCTGTTGCATGGCTCAGCCTGATATGTGAAAGAGGCACGTTCGCATATTGCCATGGCATCTAATGCCATTAGTTGCATTGGCTCAATGAGGTCACACACTGCAAGCGACTGCTATATCACGTAGCATGCAGCAGTTTGCTTGGCATTCTACGTTGCATGAGCTAACTTCCACAATTCCGTCTAACTCACTCATGCCAGATGGGTCATGTAGGACCCATGTGTAGGGCTTGGGTACATCAAGCAGTGCATTGAGCCCATTCACCTGCACACACATAAACAACCGGGGTGTGGGGTTGTACTTGGCGTGCTGTGAGAGTGACTGAGCCATGGAGCAGGTCACATGCGCTGGCACTAGCTGCAGTTTGAAGTGCTGCGATTCCTGCTATGGTGGTTGGATAGCTTACACACATCTGGACTTGAGGCTAGTAGCTTTACCCCAGCAGTAGGCTAGCGGGCGCCCAATGGTCTGCTACT
Organism: Coelastrella sp. UTEX B 3026; assembly: GCA_002588565.1. NCBI lineage: Eukaryota > Viridiplantae > Chlorophyta > Chlorophyceae > Sphaeropleales > Scenedesmaceae > Coelastrella > Coelastrella sp. UTEX B 3026. The sequence goes on along the minus strand of NSMO01014501.1, from coordinate 16,901 downwards.
GCTGTATGTGCACCTCAAAGTGAAAGTTGCTACAGGATAATCCTACCGTAGGTGACCTGAGTCGATCTCTCCGTCTGAAAACACCTCACAGGGACACTTGACAGGGAGAGCAGGGCTGCCAGATGCTGACTCAGGAATGGCATACCAAAACACCAAAAGTACCCCCCCCTCCCAAGGCGTGCACATGCCGCCGCAGCCATGCAGCGGTCTTGCAACAATCATCAGCCTGCGTCTGCTTACTGCCATGTATACGCTACCCACCAGCCATAGGTTTATGGCCATGAGTTCCGAACAACCCATTGCAGAGGCTGCAACAACAACACCCAAAGGAGTGACTACTGTCATACAACAAAGCATGTTACGCATGTGACAGATACAGAGCCCACCCTCTTACCGTCTCTAGAATCTTATCTCTATGGTTGTCACTCAGCCCAGTGCTAGACTGCCTCACATAACTCTCCAGATTGTACACCGCTGCTGTGATCTGACTGTAAATGCTATCCACGTCCCGCTTGCCATCAGGGTAAATCTCAAACTCCAATTCTGGTACCTCGATGCGTGCATGAGGTGATTTGAGGCAGACACGCCAGAGGTCCTTGGTACTGTTGATTGTAACTGTCATTTTAACCGCCTGCCACTGCTCCCGGGGAGGTTCAGGTTTAATCTGAATGTAAACCCTACAATAGACCAGCACAAGAAACAACTTGTTCACAACAAAGTATGTGTGTGTGTGTGTGGGGGGGGGGGGATTAGGCGGTGTTGACACAGGCACCGAGTGTTCAGTTCCAGGCCAAATACCTTTGTTAGCTACCCATCAAGCAGCGCTGTTGTAGCGGAGCCATGCTTCCTGCTGTGCATTCCACACTCCTTGCATTGACACTGCAGTCATTATGTGCCTTCAGGCCTAGCAGACTGCCAGATGCAATCCCCCGGGGGGCTGAATACCCTGATCTGCATGGGATGCATGCCAGGTGAGCCGTGAGCCTGGGCCGCGTGAGCTGCAGCTTGCTTGGCTATTCTGGCCTGCAGGCAAGCCCTGCAGCATTGTTGGGATTACAGCTGAGGTGTGATTACAAGTGTGCCGCCGTGGCACCTGGCAGGTCCCCTCGGCGTGCAGGAACATGCTTGATGGCATGTGGCTTAGACCAACCACTCTAGCAGTCAGGGCAATCGTGCAACTGTAGCTGTGCTATATGCATATGCTAATGCGGAGATGTTTCAGCAAGCCTTGCCAGCAAGGCCAAGCTTTGAAGCTGTGCCAAGCAAGCCTTGCTTCAACTGAATGCCAGATACAACCACAGGGTTGCACAGTAAACAGCATGCTGCTGAACATGCACTTGCAATGTTTTACTGAGCTCTGTTGCAAGCTGCATGGACCCCCTTCAGTGAAGGTGACTGCAGTCTGCATTTTGTATTGCCAACCAGCTGAGAGCTGCCATGTTGATACGTGGATGCTCACGTCTCGTTATCTGTCTTCTGTAAAACATATGGCAACTTGCCCAGGAATTCGCTGAGTGGGCCTTTCAATGCATCTTCAAATTCCGCCTGATCTTCATAGCCCAGCTCCTGGCTCATCATATTGGCCAGTAAGCTGATGGGCAGCCACTCGCAGCCATTGGGATTACCTGCACCGTCGATTGTGTCTGCAGCAGGTGCAATTGTTGATAACAACATTGTCAGAAGATTTGAAACCAGGTCACTACTGTGGGGGTCACAATAGTGTAAGCCAGCCATAGTCTTTGACCGGGCTGAGCATTTTGTGTTTGACGTTTCATACGAGCTCTGCTGTCGCCAAATTCGCAGCCTGACGTTGCTTTACAAGGTGTTAGATGCCAGTCGTGTATGTTACTGTCTACAACACTGGCAGAATAAATAGATGCATAGCTTCAGGGAGCTGTCAGCGATTATTATCGAACTTCGACTGTCCTAGGCCATTCCCTGCTGCTTTACAAGCTTCCGCCATGCAGCAGTGCATGCAGCAGGTTGTGATACCCAACAGGACCACCTAGAAATAGCACAAGACGTACATGCTTCCCACATCTTGTCTAGATGCTCTACCAGCCTAGCCATCTCCTGGTGGCTCATGCTGCAGGTGGCCCTACTGTAGTGCGTACGCGTTTCGCTGCTGTCAATGGGACGCGACCGGCGTCACAGAACAGAAAGTTTACGCACCAAACCGGTGGCTCTGCTAAACCACGTTCGAGGTCGAAGACGCCAAGTGCAGGCGCTCAAGCCAAGGCTTCGGAGCGTTTTGAGACCTGCCAGTCATGAAGATGAGAAGCAGTACAGTGACCTGCTACCGACCTTCCGGGTCAGTCGACCTTCCGCGAGGTTCATGGAGTCAACAACCAACAAAGCGCGCTGCTACTGGTTCACCCTGCTAGAGGCGAAGCTCTATCAACAATCACCATATGATTGATCGACAAGCCGCTGCTACTGACCTTCGGGTTCACCTTGGAGCCGAGCGGTCGGAGCCTCCGATGAGGGTCCTGCAATGCGGGGTATATCTGCATGACTCGAAGATCACCCGGGAATGTCCGGTTTCGGATCTGCATCGGCCGTGGCTGAAACGGATCTCCGGACCTCCCTAAACCCCGACTCCGGAAACCTATTGACTCTATGGATGCAAATGATGAGTCTGGGAGTTGAAGCAATTCCCTAAATCACATGGATTGTTAGATGGATGCCTGGCAATCTCTGACACAAATGTCAATCATCGCGCGAAGTCCTTAGCAGTGTTGACTTAAGGCTTGCGCAGGCATACTTGTTCTCAGAGACATATTACTTATATGTCTGACTAGTAGTCAGACCGCCCCGGGGTGATCCGCGGCCAACACAGAAGCCGACCTCACCCAGAGAACTGCAGAACTCGTACTGCACAGATGATGTGAAAGCTGCATGTTCAGCACGGCTCATCAAGCCATGCCAATCCTGCCCATGTACTTGCCGACAAACCCAAGCACAACACTCAGCACCCGCACCACCACCCACAGCACACCGGCCAACAGCCCTACTTGCATTGCCCGGTCTACGCGCTTGCGGGCTCTTATCTGCGAGAAGGTCCACTTCTCATTCTGCAGTGATGCAATTATATTTGGCGAGAATATCCGTGGAAGCATCTTGTTCAACATAGAATCCAATATAAGCGGCCCTACGAAAGTTAAGAAGCCGCCATCCAAGCTGTGCGACAGCACTACGAGGGCCTCAGCGTCTTTGCTTCTGAGCTCTGAATACCTCCGCACTGCTTGAGGTATATCGTCCGACGTATCTTCGAGCGCTTTCTGGAGAATCTTCACATCTTCAAACGCCGAATTGACGCCTTGACCAAAATAAGGCTTTACCGTGTGAATGGTATCGCCAACCAAACATGCGCTGTCACCGTGATGTAGTACGGGCCCTGCGTACGAGAAGGTGGGTAGCTTGCTGTCGCCTTTCTGCGCGAAGCGCTCCAGGTCAATTTCTCGGATGGCGGGTACGAAGGCGGGAAAGTTCCGCTGGAAGAAGGCGCGGACATCATCCTTGGACTTCAACGCCGCAACTTGTTTGTCGCCGGGCCTGCACAACACACGAGCAGGATGGAAGGACACAAGCTGTGGAGAATCATCACAAGAATCTGTTCTGGCATTGCATGATCCTATGTAACATCGCTGCTGTGCTAGGGGTGTTTGTGGTTGCAGAAATCAACAACTTGGAGGTCTTGCTTAGACAGAATGACCCACAACTACTCTAGCTACGACAGCTGGTAGATATGGCCATTCAATGCAGAGGTTGAAGTAGGTGAATGCGATCAATGTCTCGGCCCATAAAATAACCTGTCTCCGGGTTACGCAGACCGTTTGTGCTGGATCATCAGCACCAGATACGGCGACATTGGAAGCTCACAGTCAACAGCAAGATGCTTATAGCAATCGAGACAGAGCAGCTTTGCACAGGACGCATTCACAGAACTCACTTGTAGAGCATAACACCTATGAATGGTCCTTCCTTGGTTGGCAAGCAGTCCATATTAACACCTGATTTAGTCCGTGCAGAGTAATTCAAATCACCAGGCCTACTCTCAGCCAGCTCCTGGGGCCAAAACAGCGGGATAGTCCTGTACACGATCGCGTTTTTGTCCTTGTACCGTTTAATCTTGATGCCATTGCTGCTGCTCCTGCTGCTGTTGCTGCTGCTCTCCATGGCGTCGCGTAATGCTGAGCCTGCTCCGTCAGCACCGATCACAAATGATGACTCATCAATCAATGCCTCTGTGGAAGTTGTGCCATTCTGCCGTTCTAGTGTTAGCTGGCAAACCTGCAGCCACCACACCCACCCACACTAATAAGAATACCTACCAGTCAGCCAGAGCCATACGGCCATCGGCCCCGTGCCCACCCACCCACACTGTGTGATCAACTGTTTCTGAAGAGCTGATGAAGCTTGTTGTGAGGTGTGGAGCCCTGGCCGTCTAGATTACCCAGTCCTAAGCCCGGCCGCAGCAACATGAAAAATAGGCCAAACACGCACCTGCTGCTGCTGTTGCGCTGCTACAGCTGTCCCGCATCGTTTTGATCGCATACCCGCACATTGAACACACACATGAAGCCATTGTTCCTTGCAGACCTAAACCGTCAAGCGTTCCTTGCAGACCTAAACCGTCAAAGCATCGTTGTGTTTGCACACCCGCATATTCAACACACACATGCAGCCATCGTCCCTTGCAGATCTCAAAACGTCCCAGCAGTCACCCACACACCTCTGTCCCACCCCTTTGACTCCAGCTGGCATCAACGCACTTCACTTTGAACTCCACATCCACCACATCACCATGTTTCTCCCTCAACTCTTGCAGGATGCAAGACGCCAGCCTGTCTCGCTGAATACAACGGGTCTTGTAGGTCCGTGTGGTGTATCGTGTAAGAATGGGTTGGTCGTGCGGGGTATCTGGCTTCCAATCAAGCCTGTGGGTGGCAGTGCAAGACCAGAATAAGAACCCAACCCCAAACCGTAAACTGTGTGGTGCAATGGGCTAGAGACTGACCTCAAGGGGGTGCTGCAGGTTGGTGACCTAGCACCCCTCTGAGAACACGTATGTTGCTGCGCAGCTTGCCTGTTGTGTCTTCAGCTCGGCACAACCAGTGCGTATAAGCTTCATTGTCTGTTGCATATCCTGCACATAACTGGTGGACTCATCCCACGCTCACTGTCTGTCGTATGTCCTGCACATAGCTGGTGTACTGATCCCACCTCAAAACTAGGGTCTGCTGGTCTCCGTGGAGAGCCTCACACAGGCTAAGTTGGCCAATGGTGACCAGGCTGATTTGTGCAGTGAGGAGCTGCTGTGCCCAAGACCAGCATGCAGATATATAAAACTTGCCATCTATCCCATTCCTCACATGATGTGGCATGCATGAATGCTCCATGACAGACTTTCAAGCACAGCAGCACAACGTGGCCCACCCAGTGGGGTGCATGCACTTTACAACCTGGTCACTACTGGTACCAGAAGGCACTTGACTGGCTTTTGCCTCTGTGCTATTGTTTTGCTGAAGACGTGTAACATTATAGCGATGACAGTCACCACGACCTACCCCAGTAAGCAGCATTGTCCAGCGCTGTTTCACCACAAGTAGCACGGATCCTGGCAGCAAATGAAATGCTGTGGCAATTCTGACGTGCTTCAAACAACTGTGCAATGGTTGTGTACAAGACTGCCCGCGTCATACTGCACCCACCTGCCCAACACCAAAGAGCTTGCAGTGTCAATGCGATCCATGACGTCTAAGTCCCGCAGAACAGCCTGACCGCGACCGTTAAGTCCAATCATGTACAACCTTTCAGATGCTTGTTCGAAGTTGCCCCACACTGACAGGTCATCAGGGGCTGGAGGCTCAGGCAGCCGCTCATACACCTGCGGGTGCGGGGAGTGATGCGTTGCATTAAACATTACTGTTTCAAAACAAGCCTTGTAGTGCAAGGGCTGCAGTGTGCCCGTTCTCGCTGATGTTACAAGTGACATGAATCCTTGCGTGCTTCCAAAATACTCTGTAGATATTGAAAATTAAACAATCAATCAAACAACAAATCAAACCAACAGATATCAATCCACACTGACAGGTCATCAGGGGCTGGAGGCTCAGGCAACCGCTCATACACCTGCGGGTGCGGGGAGTTACATGTAGAATTCATCAAACCAACTTTCACTACGTAAACTTTACTGTCACAAACAAATACAAGGGCTGCAGTGCGGCTTTTATCGCTGCTGTTTCCAGTGAGATGTCTACTTGCATGCAAAGTTCTGTAGATACCGAATATTTTACAAATAATTAACCACCAGATGACGTCGATCCGATCTTGGTCAGTGCAATTTCACACCAATTACAAGCAGCTTCTGCAGTTGCTGGTGTTCACAGTGCATATTGGCAATTTGCTACGCACTGTGTATGAATAAGGTTTCTGCCTACAGCCAAACTCACGCATAGCCAGCTGAAACCAATTATTGTGCAGTGGATATAGATGATCCATAGTATAAACAATGGTTCAAACCTACCTTGATGTCTGTGTAACCTCTTCTAGCCAACATCAAAGCAGTAGCAAGCCCGGCTGGTCCGCCTCCTATGATCACCACCCGAGCATCAAACTTGCTTGGCCCTCCTGTAGCTGCTGCTGCTGCTGCTGCAGGTGTGGCAGCAGCACATGTGCTGGTACTCCTGCTGCTTTTGCTGTTGCTGCCGGCTGAGTTGCTGCTGGTTAATGGCCAAACGCGCTGATTGCTGTATTGGTGATACCCCTGGCGGCCCGGCTGACTTGCAGCGAACCCCCTGCTGCTGCTGCTGCTGCCGCCGAAGCATGACCGTCGGTCGCGTGTCTGCTGAAGAGGTTTACCAAAGGAGGGAGACCCCAGGCATCGCTGATAACTGCTGGGTCTGCTAGTGAGTTGCCTGGTAATGGTCCAGGGGTTGCAGGCAGGGGGAAGCTGATGTGTGTGTAGCTGCCTGTGTCCCACGGTTATGCCACGGCTGTGAATTTGACAATGCATCCTACGCACGTAACAAAACTGAGAGATGTAAGCTACTGAGCAGATTGCAGATTAGCTGGAGGTCTATCCCATATATGCTTGTGAATGTATGCACGTCGGCTGCAGCTACAAACAGCATGGGGCCGTGAAATGCAAGTGTTTGCTGTCTACTTTGATGGCTGTGCGACACACCCCAATGCCAAAGGAGATGGTACAACCGCTCTGTTTCAATATGACAAGTGCTCTTCATACTTACAGACAACAGACAGCTGCATAAACTAGCACTGCACCGGAACTGCACCTCAAGGCAAGCCATGTTAATGCTGGCAGACTAAGGTGCAGGCATCTATTGTATGCGCAGGCTCGCAGTCATTGATGGAACCATCAGAACTCCTGCTGGCTCTGGCGACCGTTGCATGTTCGCTGCATAGGATTTCAGCAGCTTGCTAACCTCGCAAAGGTGCTGCTGCTGCTGATCCTGCCCGAGCGCCAATTGAAGGTCTGATCCCGCTGGTACGCGTGTTTCGATAACAAACCGCTGGTAGGGACTGTTGTCTCCGGTCGCAAGAACAGACCCTGCCTATATGCCCTGGGGATTCTGAGCAACGAAGCAGCAGTACTACTAGTCACGACTGCTGTCGCGAGGTTGTCCTGGTTGGTCTCCCGCTTGCGTTCAGCCGCTTGGATGCGTATTGCGATCACACCCTTACAATTAGACGGCCTGCGATGGGCTCCAACAGTGACTACAGACGCAATGCGTGCTGGGACGTCCACACGTACTACTGGCGACAAACTGCTGCCTTGTGCCTGACAGTGTCCACATTCCTATTGAAGCATTACGTAAGGATGTCGCGCATGGATGCGGAAGGCGGATCACCGTGTGGCAGTCATTGCGTAACAGGTGCCACCTGGCTGTGCTGCTTCAGCTGCTCATCAGTTGCCACCAGCAGTGGAATTTGTCTTACGTTCAGACTTTAGGCCTGTTGGCAGCAGCACACGCTGACCACCACTCCATCTTTGTGAAGTGATAGCCATGTAACTGCAACTTGCTGCACAGTGAGCACTGATGTGTCAGAGCCTGTCACCATGATCAGCTCAAGTCTTCTTTGGGTGGCGACCCCCGGCATGGCACTGCAGCTTTGCCAGCGCATCTATCTTGTTGCATTGGCTCCGTTTATTTTACAGTGATGTGACATCTGTGGAAGCCCCAAACAACTAGTAACTGCAGTACTGCAGTATGTTGCATGAGCTAAACTCCACAGTATGCACATCCAACAACAGCAAGACACAAAACATTCCATGTGGTACGCATGGCTCCTGCCTTGCAGCCTGCTGCCAGTTAGACATGCACAATCACAGACAGTTTCCATGAGATAGACTAGTACTCCTGAGCAACATGGTGGCATGCAAGATAGCTGCATGCCTGACACGAAAGGTGCTCACAAGTACTGTAAACACACAAATAGTTATGGCCACAGCAATATAAAGTACTCTGCTTGCCATCAACGCATTGTCTGGCTCATTGGTGAGCTATTACATTGATGCGTTGCTGTATTAGGCAGCGTCTGACATTAGTGTCCTGCCGGGCTGTTCCTACCTACCATAGATCACAGACCCCAGGAGGCCAATGTTCTGGACCGTTTACCAAGCATTCACCAAGATCTCTAGACTGGCATCAAGTGCTGACTGATTGCAGATGCTAGCAGCATGTTTCTTTACTCACAGTCACTGACAGCTGCAACTTCAACGCCCAATGATACTCCATCACTGGAATGATACCTCAGTGCATCTGTATACAGATAGATGCCATGGCACAAATACCAGTTGCAATAGCTGACAGCAAAGCTGGTTAACCAGGTACGACGGTGTACCTGAAATATTGACGGACAATTAGCAGGACATTACTGACAACTCATCACTGATGATTTGTGGTGACAACAACATCATACGCAATCTGGCAAACATGACTCTGTCATACGACAGACCATGCAGCCGGCTCAAGACTGCAAACACTTATGGAAAAGATTTGGGGCTACTAGCTTGTGACAAGATTTGGGGCTACTAGCTTGTGACAAGCCGCAGGAATCATCACGTGTAATATCCAAGACATCTGACAACACATGCACAGTGGTAATCACAGCATCTTTACTTACGAAAGCTTTCTGACAATGGCATGACATGCAACAACACAGGAAGCACTGCCAGGCAATACCAGGTGCTGAAAACAGGGAAATCAGCACCATAACGGTAACGCCATGTATCATCAGCAGACATATCTGTGAAGATCATGCCATCCCCCGGGCAGAGAACCCTGATAATGCATTGCATATTGGACAGATAATCATTATGAACAAATACGATGTCGACACGTCCGGCACGGCACAGAACCGGCATATACTGATTGCCGCAGCACCCTGCTGCCCATTGTGATATGCCATCACTGTTGGCGAGTAAATGATCGACGAAGACCCCATAACCGTTATGGGGTATATTATAAGCAAACAACCCAGAAAGTCTTGAACCCTCAAATTACTGCATCAGTCTTTGACCATCCATCATATGCGGTAACAACATGCAATCAGATGGCACAACAACTGCCAGATACTGTTTACAGCAGCTTACTCCTAGGCATTGGGTGTTGGTATTATCAGTGTGATCAGTGGAGACACCATCATAGTTTTCATCTGAAAACCCCACAAGGGGCGTGCATACGCCATGGAGAACAACTGCTTCACAAGAATTACAATACAAACAACTAACCATGACAGATATAGACCATGGCAGAAATGAGACCCTGCCTACTAACCATGCGGCATGATACTGCACACCCACTGGTCATGCCTCTATGGTTTGCTGTCTTCATTTTGGACCAGAGGGAACAACAGCAATCACTGCATTGATTGGTACTCGCTATACCAAGGCCTCCTCAACAAGCGAGGGCCACCCTGCGGCAGCCTCCAGGTCCCAATCGGCTGATCGTGAGTAGTTGACTATTTATGGCATAACACCTGTGTAAATGTGAATTTCACCAACCAGTGCATGACAGGAAACTGCAGAGCTGACCTGGCAAAAGCCTCTGCCCATAGTAATACACACCAGCGTTGGCAGGCTGCAGCTGCTGCAGGACATGTACAGTGTCCTGCTTTAGGCACCAGACTGCATCTGAATTTCATGTTTACCACCTCCAGCCCTTTGATTGGAGCCTATGAATTGCTTGTAGTTACTGTGTTCAGTAGGTACCAGTCACAGGTGCTGGGTAGCCCACTGCAGTTCCTCCAGGTTGCTGCACATGGTGTGTGTTGTAGGGGAGGTTGGGAGCTGTGTTGACCACAATGCTTGATGGCAGCTCATCAGCGTTCTTGCCTGCTTTACATAGAGGAGAAGACAACAGCAGAGGCTTAAAAGACACTGTCCTGATGATTTAGACGGTCCTGAACATTATTCAAGTCCATTAACCGCCTGCAAACGACATGGACTGGTGTTGCAAATGCAAAGAAGGAACATCCGTGCTACGGACTTGCTGCCTTGAAGGTACTACAACTGGCCAATGCTTAACGATAGCTGCACTCAGTGGGCCCTCGGAGGGCTTCAAGTGGAGCATACCTTTCAGTACAATGTTTGCGATCTTCTTGTCGTGGCTGGCCTCATACAGTGTGTACGCCGCCATCAGTAGGATGCAAAAGTACAGCAGACGCACCACAATGACCTGTGGTTGGCAGCAAAAGCAAGCCACAGGAACACCACTCAAAAGCATCTCATAGTGGATGGAGTGAGGTGCAAGAAGCACACCAAGGAATGATGCCGATGCTAGGAAGCCTTGCAGTGGGCCGCCAGGTACTGCATGCTGCCCTGCAGCCTGCCAGGTCACAGACGAATCATTCGCAGGAAGCTGTTACCAACCCTGCACAACTGTAGGGACCTACGGTAGCTAAGTTAGAGGTGATACTCTTCACTTGTGCTCTAGGCCGCGGATTCAAGTAGATACCAGTCGCTCCAGCTGGTGCATCTGAGGCCATATGTGCAGGGTAAGATGCACGCGTACGGCTGGGAGAGGCGATGCAGCAGAAGCACAACGACCTGGCCAGTCACACTCACCACTGCCTGTACAGCATAGACATATGACGGCACATGCCTCCCGCTGTTCGCTGCCCTCTCCAGAGAAACAAAGCTCATGCCCAGTGTTGTGACAACGATGCAGACCGCCAACAGCAGCACGCCCTGTGCTGCAAGGACTTTCCTGCCCTTCTGCAGGCAGTTTGTTGCCAGGAAGAGTGACCCCAGTGCGAATATTCCGGCGAATATGTAAAGGATGAACGTGGCAAGGTAGAAGTCGAACATCCCAGAGGCTTTGAGGGCTGGCACGGGTGCAGGAAAGGTCCCAGTTGCTACTAGGACAACGAATAGGATGCCTGCAACGTTTGTTGACAAGCACATACGGTGGTTGTATCGTGTGTGCAAGCACACTGGAGCTTCTGAGGGCGCATGAGTGGAACGGCCTCCTAACAGCGTACTGCTGTAGCTTAGAACACAGCAACACGCCCAACGTAACCCCCGAACGTGACAGGTCTCCCATGCAATATATATTTGAGAGTAGGTCGTCGGATGGCACTTCAAGCAACTGCTTCCGATGCAGGTTGAGCAGCGGAAGCAGGGACCACTGCAACAACTTCAGTACTGCAGGGCACCTTGCAGCAGGAGAGCCCGTCGCGGCTCACCGATAGCGATAACCCATGCTGACATAACCAGCGATGCCTTAACGATGCCGGTGCGCCTCGCATACTCGTTGGTGCAGAACTTGATGAAGGTCCGGATCAGAGCCATCTTCCCGCCAGCAGCTATGTTGCTCTTCAGAAGATTGTCAGCTATGTGCAGCAATGCTTGCAGATATTTAGGACCCAAGGTACCTTTCTGCATGGACGTATAATGGGCCAAAGGCTGCGTTCGACAAGTCCAAGACAGTCGCATAATGTTGCCACGTTGGAAGCCCTATTGATCATGCGCGGTTCAGGCAAAGCGACTGGCGTTTCAGGAGCATTAAAGTTGTATTGTGACCCGCCACAGCTTAACGCAATGTTCGTCAGAGCTGCAGCAACTATACGCAACATGCACTGCCACGTGGCTATCCTGCACAGCAAGATTACCGGTAACCCTCCCTTTCTTGTACAAAGGCTTACTATCACACATCAAAGCGGCAAAATCTGAGGATCAAATTACAAAGCAGTGCACATATCACGGCTGCATAATGAGAGTAACCATCACATAGCTATCACATTGCGACCAGCAAAACGGCGGAATGCTGGGCATGCATATACGATAGAAAGCCACCAAAAAACAACTACCGCACTTTCTGTAAGCTACTTGTCATTCGCTTCGGCATCAGAAGATAGTATCATCACACTATCCCTGCACAGTGTGGCCTTCAGTCAGGTTTGACAACTCTCCTTCAATTTTTGATGAAGACATTACAGCCTTCGGTATACTGGAGTTCACCCTCAGCAGGTTTGAGTTGACCAGATGAAGCGGTGTTCCAATGCTCGACTGCATGACAGCTTGGGTTGGCATTGCAGGCATCAATGTACGCAGCAAAGTCACCCCACACTTCACAGTACTTCTGCATTACACCATTGGGGTCCTTGTAGTTGCAGTTCAGACTGGTAAGAGGGTTGCTGCGGCGGCGTTTGTATGTATAAGTGCCTGCACAACAAGTATCAAGTGGCCAGCAACAGCACCAGGTTATTATTTGGCAGTGCAGCAAGCTGGCCATGCAGTGAACGATGGCTCAGCGCTGTAGATATGGCATAATGATACAGAGCGTTCAGGACAAGACCCCAACATGTAACTGTTGCCCACATTCAGTGGCTGAAATGCAGTGCAGTCCATAACGAAACAGCAACAGTCACACAAGAGGCTCTGAGCTGTGGCTGTCTGCTGTGCTGGTGCCATCTACAAGCCTAGCACGCAGTACTATTGTGTCAGCAGCTGACCACTTCTGTTTATTGCTGCCAATGCTTTCATGGTGAGATCGACACCTGTTCAACAACATGCCACCCATGGAGGCTGGGTGCACGTCAAATGTACTACACCGGCAGTGCCATTCAACTGAATTGCAAGTAGTGACAGCCCAATAAACTACTTCCAATTGCAGCGAAACAGCCCAGCTGCCCAGAGACCCAAAAGCTGCTGTTGTGCCGGTGTCGACTCACCATCACAGTTGGGGCTGCCAGGCTTGCAGAACGTGGTGAAGCCAACTGTGAACTCTGTCTTGCCACCATTCTTCAGATAGCCGCTCACAGTATTCTCCATGTCAAAGGCAGTACAATCTGGGTGGGCATCACATGCGTCAGCAACAGCTTTGACACCTCCTTCAATCCTGCAAATAGTCATGACAACAATCAGAGAACATCAGCAGTGCCCTGGCACATTGGTGCTGGCCCATGGGCACCATGTGCATAGGTACAAGCAGTCACTGCTTGCAACGGTTGCAAGCATATGCAGTATCTGGTGGACGTGCTGTTGACTATGTCTCTGCTCAAGCTGGCGACAGGTCATTGTTGACCTAGCAACATCAGCAGCTCTGCTGACCTATTGACACATACCACCCGTGACCTGACAATGGGAACGGTACTGCTGACCTGGCAACGTTGCATGACTAATGAGCATCATGCTTTCAAAGCAACATAGTATGTTCAGCAACACACTGTGACAGCATCTTTACTTTGGCAACACATGCCTTACCGCTGACATGCTGTGAACCACATCAGCATGACCCTACCCAAACCAAGCAGCGCTGCTGTCGGCAGAATTGGCTGACCTGGCGGCTAACCTACTGACCCGCCAGGGCGCCAAGCGTCGCCAGGAAGCAAGACAAGCCCTTCAAATGGCGCTCAGTGAACGAGCACAAAACACAGCCTTGAGCCCAGGAAACTCGAATCAGCTGCCAGCCTGCAGTGTGTGCTGCCCAGGCCTATCATAGGACGGCGTCCCATACAGGCCTACCCGGTGCAAGCTTACCTGCAAAAGGGCTGTGGCCTGCCATCATTGCCATACTGGCCGCAGTTGATGTCATTCTCCTCTACTCCAGGTTTGTGTGGCCTGCTGGCTCGAACCTTCATGACGTAATCCCCCATGCAGGACGTGCCTAAGCACATGATGAGGCAAAAATGAACAGCAAGTCAGGGTGTCAATGTACCAGGCCCACATCCAGTTTGTGTTGATGCATACTGTGTTACTCACGGTGAGTTCCTTAGGCCACATGTGCCGCACATGGCCTCAGTGAGGCACGTGCATGTTTTACGATGATGCCTGATTGAATGCATATGGCAGAAAGGCGTTGCAAAAGCTCTTTACGTGCACTTTCCCTGCCAACCAGCCTGTTCTTGCTGGCCAGTCTACAGTGTTGCAGGCAGCAGGGCAAGACAAGATTCCCAAGGATTTGGCGTGCCTGTGATCCAACTACAGGCCTCAGGCCACCTGAGGTGACACCTGAAACACACGCTGTCAGCCTGACAGCATGTCGTTTGGCAAACACATCAAAAGCACCTTCATCTGCCATTTGCATCACCTGCAGCAGGTGTCACCGAGTCTGTAGGCTCCAGGCAGTTGACTTGATCTTTGAGCGACTGAGGCCTGTGTTTACTGTTCAGCCACTCAACAGACTGCAGATATTCTTTGTTGTCCAAACAGCTTGCAACAGACTCCTCCATCTTGACAGCTTCAGCAAACTTCTGGCCCTTGCCTTGTGCAGTGGCCATGTCTGATGCCGCTGCAAGCATGGTCAGTGCAAGAACAAGGCCTTCATGCTGGATGGTCAACCGACGGCGTTGATGCAAAAGAAGGGTTGGAGGGGCCCTATGACCGTCGATATGCCCACATTCAGGGAACATAGGCAGGAAAGCACACTGTAGTACTCAATTTGCCAGAGCTGACCGGACATATGTTGAAGCTGTTGGAGAAGTCAACTGTGACATGAATGGGCTATGGAGCGCCTGTCCAACAAATCACCTTTAAGTGCAAAGTAACTGCTTCCATAACTTGGCAAGAACGAGTACACCTTGAGGAGTTGTGCCGCCGGACAGTCACATGTGAATGCTGCAACAATCGCTTCGGCTATTCCACTGCATTGCAAGGTGGTGGAAGGGCCCATGGCAGCATCGGAAATCACACTCAATGCAGCGTCCAAATTTCCACTGTTGACCATGTCCATCAGCGCCTTTGTAACGCCCTTCCCATTGGCCATAGCAGCACAGAGGGGCTGCACAGCAAACACAAAGGAAGCTGTGGCCTGGGGCACTACCGCCTGATAGTATCACCTTATTCGGCCTTACTTGCATTGGATATGTACATTCACGGAAGCGGCTGTTTGTGCACCTGCAGGAAACTCAACCCCTAAACTGTACCCCTCAGTATGCAAAACTGCAGGGAAACTCTCTGCGGCACTTTAACCCTTAGCCCTGCAGTATGCACAGCTGCAGGAACAGACACAGCACTGGGGGTAGGCAGGCACCCATGACAGCCCTTCGTGGTGCGTGGCAGGGCCTATCACGCCATGACGAGCGGGGACTGTCAGTCCTAAGCATGTGTACAGGTGCATGCACATGCGCGACAGGTGCAGGAACATGCAACCAGTTTACTACAGAGGGCAATAGGCACTGCAGATTGATAACACAACCAGGCGCACCTCTGCTGCTGTGAAACGCCAGCTACCTTCGGTGCAGACCTCATGCCACCCGGCATCCGCTTCACGGAGCGTGCGGGCACCTGTGCAGGAAAGGCAACATGCTTTGGATGAAGTCATCATGACCTAGTAGGACTATCGCCAAGGTAGTGAGGTTTCCAGAGGGTCTTCATCGTGCATACAGGTCTCTGGATGAATTGCTTTGACTGACCACGCGAGCTTGGTGCCAAAGGAAAGAAGCAGGTATCAAGAACTGATTGAAGTGCTCTGATAGCCAACTGACTGCAGAGTGCTGATACTGTCTGAGCTCAATGCTGAGATACCCACACAACAAACGGTATCAGCGCTAGCGGGACAAGCGGAACAGGACAACGCGTGCAGCGCATGTCTGCCCACAATCAGACAAATGCTAGAAACGTGAATTGAGCGAATAACTCACCTGCCTGCCTCGCCAGGAGGGCTGACAGAAGCACGGCCATCAGGACGCGCAGTTTCTTCATTTGCAGTGTCATTCTCCAGCTGCTGGCGGTCCAGGCAGACTTCGGCGGCCAAAGCCCTCACAATTCCGTTTTGTAATGTTCAAAAGGTGCGAGCGTAGGCGTCAGCTCGGTAGCACGTGCACACTAACAACCACTTTGGGGAGCTCATGTGGTGTGATGATGGTCTGTCTTTCCCTGATAAGAACATTGAAAGCCTTGTAGCTATTCAGCACGGACGCAGCAACTTTATGCAGCCGGTGCGAGTGGCGGGTGCAGCCGAACTTACATAACAACTTTTGAAATTAACACTAACGCAGGCCGTCTGTGGGACATTGTTAGCAACGTGGGGGTCGATATAGCTCTATCCATATGTGGTTTTGGATAGATGTGCTTTTATGCCAGTACTGGTGTTGAGCAACCGACAACCCATCTTGGGCCGACGTATGAGATACGCGGGGCAACGCGTGGCGGACCGGATAAGCAAACTTGCGCTGAGGACGAACATAATCCAACCGACAATCAGGTAGAAGGTAGGTATCATACGAGCGCATTGATCTGCGATAGGTAGAGCCTCCATGAGTAACAACCGGGAGCTGCTTGCCCCAGATCATATTGGCCGCCGCCGGCAGCCTGCACGCCGACAGGCAGTGACTGCACGAGAGGGCCTTCCTGTTGAGATGGGGGTGCCTCACGAAAAGGCAATATGAGTAGGTTAAAGTTACTGTTGCACTGTTGCACGACGGACGGAATG